>BFEA01000356.1:883411-899737 GCA_003427395.1 Chara braunii | reverse complement strand
GTTGTACTACTCGGTTCATTTGTTCTGCTTGCCCATTTGACTGAAGATGATTTCCTGAAGTCATTTGGAGTTTTGTGCCCATTTGTTCAGCAGTAAACTGCCACAGTTCGCTCGTGAATCTGACATTTCTATCACTAACCATAGACGTAGGTAGACCGAAGTCTCTTACCCAGTTATCCATGAAAAGTTTGATGACGAAGTCAGTTTTAGCAGTTTCAAGCATAGCGATCAGTGTGGCGTACTTGGTAAAATGGTCCACTATGACAAAGATGTGTCTCTTTCCTGACCTGCTGGTCACAAGGGTATCCATGAAATCCATGGACACACTCTGGCCTGGTCCTTCAGGGATCGGCAAGGGTTGATCAACCCAAGTGGAGCTTGAGTCCTTGGTTTGTCCCTTTGACAAACCTGGCAGGTTTCAACATAACGTTTTGCATCCTCCAACATAGAAGGCCACCAAAATCTCTGCACTAAGTTCGCCGATGTCTTTCTATAGCCAAAATGACCAGTTGCATCATGACATTCTCCTAGAAATGAACTACGCAAAGACTCGCTATTAGCAACACATAGTCTTTTATTCCCTGCCTTCTCGAGAAACAACAAGTAGTCTTCTATTCCCTGCCTTCTCGAGAAACAACAAGCCATCTACCATCGTAAATTCGTCCAAAGTCTTTTTGTCCTTTGCTTGGAATCTACGGATGATCTCTGACATAACTGGATCTCCCTGATAGGCTTCCACCAGCGATCGAGTGAGTTCGTTAGATATGCCAAACTCAGTGATTAGCGCCCCCAGATAATTTGCCCTTCTTGATAGCGCATCAGCCACCTTGTTGTACGTACCCTTTTTTTGTCCTTTGCTTGGAATCTACGGATGATCTCTGACATAACTGGATCTCTCTGATAGGCTTCCACCAACGATCGAGTGAGTTCGTTAGATATGCCAAACTCAGTGACTAGCGCCCCGAGATAATCTGCCCTTCTTGATAGCGCATCAGCCACCTTGTTGTACGTACCCTTGATAGGTTCAAGTTGATAGTCATATATGTCTACCACTTGAATCCATCTCTTGAGTGCGTCCGACAACACGGGCTGTGTCTTAATCCAGCGCAAAGTCTCATGGTCCGACCTCACATAGAAGAATCTTCCTAGGAGGTAGTGTCTCCAATGAACTAGCGCTCGGTACAGGGCGTATAGCTCTCTCTCATAAGTGAACTTAGCTAACTTTTGAGAAGGCATCTTTTTACTCATGTACTCGATCGGTCTCAACTTGGGCCCTTCCTGTTGCGCAAGGACCGCTCCTATGCCATATTGGCTAGCGTCTGTGGTCACGACGAATGCCTTGTCAGGATCCGGAAGTTTGAGAACTTTATAGTGTGTCAGATCATACTTCAATTTCTTGAAGCTTGCCTCACACTCTTCAATCCACTCCCAAGGGGTGTCAAGTCGAGTTAAATCTATTAATGGGGAAGCTATAGTACTATAGTTTTTACAAACGGACGATAATAGCCCATCGTCCCCAAAAACGATTTGAACTCAGTAACAGTCTGAGGTCAGGGCCAGTCACTTATGCTGGCCACCTTCGCATCTTCTGGCCTCAATCCATCTGCTGAAATTTCATGACCCAAGTACAAGATCTTGGTGCGACCAAACTCGCATTTGTCCAAGTTAACCTTGTACCGGTGCTGTCTTAGGAGACCTAGCACTGTTTTCAAGTGCTCAGCGTGCTCCTCCACAGTCCTACTGAAGATGAGAATATCATCGAGGTACACGACAATAAACTTGTCCAAGTAGTCATGAAAAATCCTATTCATCGTGTGCTGAAATGTACCAGGCGCATTGCATAGGCCAAAAGGCATCACCACAAACTCGTACAGACCGTACCTGGTCTGAAATGCGGTTTTGTGCTGGTACTCAGGTCTAACGGCAATTTGATGGTATCCGAACTTCAGATCTATCTTTGTGAAGTACCGGCATCCCTGCACTCTATCCAAGAGGTCGTCAATGCGGGGTAGGGGCTCCGCGTTCTTAACGGTGATGGCATTGAGGCCCCTATAGTCAATGCACATCCTTAATGGACCTCCCTTCTTAGGAACAAATAAGACTGGCGCACCGTAAGGGGAGGTACTACGCCGTATCCATCCCTTCTCTGTGAGCTCCTTGAGCTAGCGGCGAAGCTCATCTAACTCCGCGGGAGACATCCTATAGATTCGTCCTCTAGGCACCTTGCTACCTGGGACAATCTCTATTGCATGTACAACCTCCCTTTCCACCACACCTGTGGGCTCCTAAAAAAAGTCTGAATATTGTGTGACGACTCTTTCTATCTCTGGGGGTGTTTTAATGGCCTCCCCTTTCTCTGAGACAAAGACTAGATACATGTCCTCCTCTCGATTCTGCTTATGGTAGTTATAGAAGGATGAAGCACACATACACCCGTAGTTTTCTACTAGACTGCTAGCTTGATACTTCTGCAATCTAACAGTTCGACCGTTGGGCAATTTGTGGATCAACACCTTTCTATCCCAGTCAAACTGAGGTTGCGAGACTTCGAGGTAGTACATGCCTAGTAGCATATCGAATGGCAGTTCGTCGCTCACCAGGAAGGAGATCTTGTGGATCACTTCCCCTCCTCCATAGGAGAAGGAACAGGCTACGTCCTTGACATAGTCCTTTACAATCATTTGGTGCTTGTTGGCTAACGTAGAAACTACAGTTCTGCTAAGCCGCTGCACTCGGTCCCCTAAGCGCAATCTATCCACACAAGCACGACTGATGAAATTTCGTGTAGAGCCCACGTCTGCGAAGGCGCCACCCTTGCGGCCACCTACATCTACTTCTACCACGAAATGTTCACATTTTGGACCTCTACTGATCACCGCCCAAGAGTCCCTGGGGTCCTTTCCTGACCACTTAGTCTCTAACTCTTCTAGGGCCTCAGACACATCTCTCGAACAGAGCGTCGGTGGGTCTGAATGTGTCCGCGGGGCGATGCGTGGGTCACTAGCCTTGGCCAACGCCTGAAGTGGGGAAGGCAACGTTACCACTTCAGCACGAGTAAGAGCGGCTAACACTCCTACTGGCCCGAGGTGTTTCCCTGTGAGCTGCTTGCAGAAGCACTCCCAAGATTTGAAGATAAGCCCACCACTGTTGGCGAGGCTCCCTTCGTTGTGACATTTTTGCCTCGGCACGTACGCGACGTGTGGCCATGCCACAGTTCATGCAAGTGCCCCAAGCAACTCGGTCCCTCCACACCTCGTAATCCAAACCAAGCTTCACCCATGCGGGTGTCCCTCGGTCTCCATGACCCGTGGACCGTTCTACCTTCTTCTTCCCGGTCCCCCTAGCCTTTTCTTTGATGGGTGCCACGACTCCACCATCTGAAGTCTCACTAGCCCCATCCTGCTCTGTCAACTCCTCAAGGTCAGGGAATTCATCTATCTCCGTCGTTTGACCATCATGGTCAACAAACATTAACTGACCTTTCTTCTTCCAGTCTTGGGGTAGTCTCTTTCTACCATCATGAGATGCCTTATGYGCAGACCCCAGCTTTGCCTCTATGTCCAGAGCTTTCTTACTAAAAGAAGCGAAGGTGTGCTGTTCGACGTAGGCCTCGTCAACCAGCTTGGTCCTTACCTCTGCAGGTAGGCACCTTAGGTAATCCGTCTGGAGAACCTGCTGGTCAAAACGCATACCAGGTACCAAGAGAAGGCGTTCTACGGTGTCTGTAAGCTCTCTAACATCCTTGAACCTGCGGGAACAAAGGTTGTTGATAGCATCGGTGACCTTTTGAGCCCCTTGCGGGTCATGCCACCTGTTGTACACAGACCGTACGAACTGTTCCAATGTATGAGTCTGAGCCCAGGCATCGAAATCCTAACCGTAGCCTTGCTGCTGCACTAAGCCATTCAACGAGCGAGCTGTTGACCCCTCTAGAAAGGAGGCAGCCACTACAACTTCCTGCTCTGGCCTTGTGAGCTTGTGCCTCACATAAGTAAGCACAGTCCTCACCCAGGTGTCCAAGTCTTCCTCCTTCTTCCTATCTCCAGAGAAGGGCTTGGGACTCATTAGAGGTATCTTAGGCATCCATTGCATAGGCTGCATGGGCCCAGGGGCTTGCTGCAGCGACTGCATAGCCACTGAAACAGGCTGTTGCACACTAGCCTGGGCCTGGCTTGACAGTGGGACTGTAGTTACCATTGTCGTGGATGGTACGACAAAGACTCTTTGAACCGGACCACTAGTTGCTTCTAAACCACCAGGAGGGGGCATGCCAAACATAGGAGAGAAAGTTTGCCCTGTGTGTGGCGGCCTCGATGATGGACCCGCACCTACAGGGGGAACTACAACAAACTGTGGCTGCCTCACCGCTGTGCGAGGAGCCCGAAGTTCAGCCAAGATTTGTTTCTGGCCTGCCACCAATTCGGCCAGCAATTCCTGCTCGACGTTCTGCACTTCAGCTACCGAAAGTAAAGCATTGCGCAACACACGACCAACAGGGTCTAAAGCTGCCTCATCTAGTGTTTCCAGTCTGCCTAGCTCCTGCATTCTACTCCCTAGTCTAGCCTTCCTAAGTATGGCTTTTCTTCTCCTCTCTGTTGCCTCGTCCAACTGCCGCTGTAGCTCATCCTGAAGTTCTTCTGCTTGCCGGATTTCTAAGTCCTCCGGCGTGAGGTGAATTTGTTGGCTGACTTGCAAGCTAGCAATCTGACTAGTCGAAACCTGAGAGCCACTCTGACTGACTCCTGACGAAGTGGACTGTGTAGAGACTTGCGACATAGCTGAGGTAGACATGGTTGTACCGGTACTAGCTGAGACTCTAGTCTTGGCACTATCCTCAGTTGCCCTCGCTCTCCTTGCCGCTGCCCTCTCTCTAGCCTCTCTCCGCAATCTGCTCTCGTCTCCTATACCTAACTCCAAGAATGTCAAGGGTCGACTACGAGCAGTCCCACGAGTAGTCCTACGGTCATCCACTAGCAACTCCTCCTCACTAGTGCTTGCATCACTCATGAGCTACAGTGTGTGTGATCTAAACTAGAATCCACACTGAATCCTACCTTAGCCTGACACACAACCGATTATGAAACACAACTAATTTCGGTCGGATGGAACAGAAACAGTTAGGTGATATATTAACAACTAATGTCAGGTCCTACAGGATATATTAATTCTTTTTTTGGATTACCTTGGAACAGATTACACTACAGCAAAGATCTAATTTGTCTGTAGCTGTCTGTCAGTTGTCAGCAAAGTCTGTCACAACTAGATAATCAAAATAAAATAACATCTCTTGTTGGAGATGTATACTGGATGGCGGATTGATAGTTGATTGCCACTGTGAACAGTTACCGGAATCCCCCCTCCCCTGTATCCTTCTTGATTGGTCACTTTGTGTCAACGCTCCTGAGCATCTGGTTGAGCAGCGTGTCTGAAGGTGTGCAATCCAGCCCACCCCTGTGCCCCAGGTCATTGCCGAACATGCCAGCCAGTCCACTCTTATTTACCCTCGTACGGAACGAACCTTACACCTGATTGATCTGGCTGATCAGGAGGAATTTTATGAGAGCCCCCATCTCCTCAGGAATTATTTAACGTCGCAGTCAGAACGACGATCACAGCCAGATTCAATCTGAGTCCCCAACCAGAAATATTTATAGACGGTCTGGTAAGCGTCTCATAAAAGGTTGGCATGCCCGGCACGACCTCTATTTCGCAAGCAGCGGAACCAAGGACTTGCAGCCCAAGCATGCGTGTACTAGTCCCAGCGGGTTGGCATGGTGACCGTGACCCGAGTGCTTCGTCCAGGGCCCTTCAGAGGCTTCGACTGTCTCCCACCAGCTAGCTGCCCAGGAAGAATGTTGACTCTCAAGGTAGAGCGCTCGCGACACCTCACATCAAGAGGACTCTCAAGACAGAACTCACTTCCTCACGGTAAGAAGAGATGAAGAGGGTAGATAAGGAAGAGAGCAGCGTACCTCATAAATGTTGCCCCCAACCACAGATTTCTCACCGGTAACCTGATGTGCAATTATGATGACCGGTCCTTGCCTCAGCACAACCAACAGCAGAATGAGGTTCCACCTTGGCTTAATATGCCACATCAGCGAGTTCTCATCATCCAGCATACACCCCGTATGTCACCACATAGCTCCCTGGCGCGCCCACACTACCCTGGGCCGCCTAACGTTCAACACCAATGCCTTATCATTGCCCCACACCTCATGCGAAGCACCAATAGCTATTGCGAAGAACCAATGAAGCGCCATATGAACCAGCTCCAATACCAAATTGCAAGGAAAATAAGTAACAACGAGATGACAAATCCAGATCACACCATCACATTGAAAGTCAAATAGTCACACCGTCTCTAGAGAGCAGCATTGCACCAATAATACACCAATGGAAGTTCGTAGCACTGAAAACCAATGTTCATGGAGAGCATACTCTCTCTTCCCAACACAAGAGTCMAGTTCCTTCACACTCCCACTTGGCGCTCAGCGCCCAGCCTACTCCTACACAGCTACTACAGACTACAAAAAGACAATGCAACTGTTGACATCAGCGGCAGCCCAAAGAACTTGAAGATGTTGCCCATGCAGACCATCGCCAATACAAGGTACGTGCCCTCACATCATCATCGTCATCATCATCATCCGTCACCTATCCCTTGACTACACCCACACCTGTCCTCTCTTTCACCCGAAGACCACCCCTGTGCTTCACTGTAGTCCAAGCCCACCAGCTATGGTGGCTGGGCTATGGTGCTGCCCTCAATAGCGCCCTCCTCCTCTGCACGACCGCACGTGTTGCACCTCGCCTCTCAGCGCCAGCTAGCAGCTGCAAGCCTTTGCTCCAACAGCGCTGCCGCTAGCATGCGAGTGCCTGAATGAGGCTGCCTGGCCAAAGCTCTTTCCTTTATGGAAAAGAGTTGGCCAGCTCTCGCAGCCAGGCTGGGCTGGCCTGGGCCCAGAAGCTTCCGGAAGGCCCCAGGAGGCTGCCTGGATGCAGCAGCTACTGGGCTGTTGGGCCTCGTTCAGTTGGGCGCCCAACTGTCTCTATATGAGGCTGCAAATCACGCCCAGCGCCTGCATTCTTTGGAAAGGCCCGGTAGGCCGTGGAAATGTCTTCGGTGCTCGGCCTGTGTTTCTTTCAACCAACTGGCGCGTCGCAACTGCCTGGACCCCAAATATGAAATTGACAGTCGAGGGCCTCTTGCAAAAAGCCAGGCTTGCCTTCACTTAGGGCGGGCACCTCCGCCTTCACTTAGGGCGGGTAAGGCTGCAAACAGGGCCCCATAGGCCTACCGAGGACGCTGATCCTCGCACAGGGTTAGAGAAGAAGATAAAAGAAAAAAAAGAAAGAACAACATTCATCACCAGACAAGGTCAAGTGTGATATCTGTTTTAATTAGTCCAATATCTGAAGTTGACAGCAAACAACAAAGAAAGGGAAAAAAAAAACAAAAGTCCTATTGCATATTCAAGATTCTGAAATTCGTTATTACCGAGGCAGCGACACCCAGAGTCTAGGAAAAAAAAAAAAAACAGACAAAACAAAGTTGTTTTATTCCATCCACTTTGATTAGTCTAAGGACAACAGTTGGGAGGCCTACCTGGTGGGACCGGCGGAGGATTCCCTGTGCTAAGTGCCACCATGGTGGACGACTTCCCGATGCAGGGCTTGATTGCCCTTTCTGTTTTTATGGGTCCCTTGTTCAGAGTTATGTTTCCCCTGGGCTTCGGGAGAGTATGCACCTCCCGTATGATGATGAGATCAGAAGGAATAAAGTCAGAGCCTACACCTGCAGAGCACGCTGAAGTGGATCACCGTCAAGCAGAAAAGAAAAAAGAAAAAGAAGAAAGGAAAAAACAGAAAGAGGAAGAAATAAAGAAGAAAATGCAAATGGAAGAAAAAGGAATGAGAAAACAAATGCAAGAGAAATTAGAGAAAGAGTTGAAGGAAGAATTGCAGACCATAGAAGAAGATGAACCTGACGAGGACAGACTCATCAGGCGGCGGGCGGAAAGAGGTGAGACAAGCCAGACAACTGGTGAACTTGATGTCAGACCGCTGGACTGGTACGGCCAGTATGCCTATTCCAGTGACAGACTTCAAGAAATAAAGGAAGAAAGGGACGTGTTCGTTGCGAGATTAGCTACCGTTACAGACCAGAAAGAAAGGGACCTCATGCTTGAAGAAAAATGCGTGGAGCTGCACAGTAAAATGTTAGCAGCAAAGCGGCAAGAACTTGACGAAAGGAAAAGATTACACGCAGAGGGAGCAAGGCTGCAAAGCGAGCTGCATGCACAGAAAGACAAACAAGCGACAACCGAAGAAAAACTTGCTCTCTTGACTGAAAAAGTCCTTCATACCAAGCAAGAGGTAGCCGCAATGAACCGGACCCTGCAGAAAGTTGAAAGCCACCAGTACGAGTTTGAAGGGGTCTGGAATACCTTTCTGCAAAAGTCCGCCAAAGACGTGGATTTGCACATTCCATCTTATATTCAAAAGTTAGATAACCACATCACACAAACCTTTACTCCTGCCGTAATTGATAAGATCATCCGAGGTAGCGGCGCAGGAAGCGGAAGAGGTGGTGATGGAAACAGAGATGGAGGCGATTGAGACAGAAAAGGAAAGGGAGTGCTGCGAGACGATAAGGATACCGATGTCAGGAAAATAAAGGTTAAGTGCCATGGACCTACACTGGTAAGAAGGAGGAGAGTGTTCTACATTGGATCGCGGCTGTAGAATCATATGTATACGGTCAGCGCATACCTTATTGGGATAAAGTTCTGATGGCCACTTCGTGTATGGCCAGCGATGCGATGAGCTTCGCCATCTCGCTGTAAAAAGAAGCTAACTGCGATACTATGATTGCATATTCCGAGCAAATTAGAATTGACGATTTCTTTAAAGCTGTCAGAGAACGGTTTGAAGATAAAAATCTAGCTCGCAGAATAGAAATGTTAATTCTAAACATCGCAAACCGAAAATGGAAGAGTGCGTCTGCACTCAAGGCAACAATGAATGAACTCTTACAATGCGCAAAACATGGATTAACTCGTACCCAAATACTCAACAACTTCGCAAGAGCACTTCTTGATCCTCTCCGTACTCAACTTTATCCCCGCACAAAAGAAGAAGGGATGACATACGAGAAGTTCAACAAGATCGCTATAGATCATGCTGGCTTCTTAGCCGAAGCTAATTACTGCCACTATTGGAAAGATCTGCAAGCGGGAAAGAAGTGGCAGAACCGCACAATCTCAGGGAACATACCTGGGAAAGACAACCTCCTTCCGACCTTTGAAGAAGGAGGTGTCGAAACTCTTTCCTATGACCAAATAGACTATGGTCTTGAGGAAGGACCCAACGGTCCGGTAGCTCAGGAGGGGAGCTACGAGGCCGTTGCAGCCCGCAGGGGAGGGCGACAAGGAAGAGGGCGCGATCGAGGAAGAGGAGGCCATGGACGCGGTGGAAGAGGACCCGGTACCCAGAGCGGTGGTGGCGAAGGAAGCTACTACGTGGGTGGAAGGGGCAATGGTCCCTCGCAAGGTGGCCGAGGTTCATATTCTACCTGGGGAAGAGGAAGAGGCGCGTGGTATGGTACATGGGACAAACCATATCCACCCCATCCAGGTTTGCCCGAAGGGGAGCCTTGGAAGAAACTGGGGATCTCAAAAAAAGTTTGGAAGGAAAGAAAAGCCGTTGATCAGTGCCTCAAATGTGGTGACCCCAACCACATTGTTCCCCATTGCCCAGACTATAAGATACTAAAAGGGAACAGCCAGTAGAGGTCCAAGTTGCCTCTACGGGAACTTCGGATGTAGAAAGAAAGACATCCTCCCATCCGAAGGTTCCACTGACAGAGACTGAAGAGGAAGACAGTCCCCACCTAGTTAACTGTCCAGAGGTAGTAAGTGCGTGTACCTCTCTAGGTGGATCCCTCGCTGGCATGGGTGATGAGTTGGCCGCTCGTCGCCAAGCACGGACTGAAATGAAGAAACGAAGAGGACAGTTAATAATTGCAGATCTTGAAGTAAATAAAGTAAGAGTTGGTGGAATGGTTGACACAGGGTCAACACGCAGCTACATAAGTAAGAGAGGTTTGCAAAAGTTGCGTCTTGGGCTTAAGGTAAAGCAATTAGATGAGCTCGTAGTAAGTAAGTTAGCTAATAGCACAGTAACTGTAATGGATAAGTATGTTGAAGGGGTCAAGATATACTTCCGGCTCGAAGCAGAGGGGAAGGTGGAATGCGTTCTCCACTCTCTGACTCTCTTGGTGGAAGACAATCTTCCTTGTGACATTCTTCTAGGCATGGATTGGGGTGAAGCTGCAGATAGGGATGTGATGTTAAGGAACCGTGAGTGTTGGCTCCCGAATCCGCAAGGTGGAAAGAAGAAAATCCGCCTTTTTCATGAATCAGGTAAGGAAAGCAGCTTAGCTCATTGTTGTATGAGTACCCCCGCGTTCGCCCGCCATGTGAAAAAATATAATCTATATGATCAAGTATTTGTTGCATATATGCGCCCAGTAAAGGAGGGGTAGGTCAAAGAAGAAGCAAAATCCCCTGAAATTGAAAGGATTTTGAAGGAGTTCGCAGATGTGGTAGAAGCCCCAAGCGGTGTGGTAGAACGACCAATCAAACATCGCATCGAAATCATACCAGGAAGCTCGATTCCTAAGGGGCCTATATATCGGATGTCACCTAAAGAGTTAGATGAACTGCGAGCCCAACTTGATGAGTTGTTGGAAAAGGGGTGGATCAGACCTAGCTCCTCGCCCTACGGTGCGCCTGTACTATTCGTGCCAAAGAAAGACGGCGGGGTACGCATGTGTATAGATTATAGAAGACTTAATGATATAACAGTCAAAAATGTTGCGCCATTACCAAGGATAGATGATTTGTTGGATCGAGTGCAGGATAGCAAGTACTTCACTAAGATTGATCTAAAGTCTGGCTATCATCATATTGAGGTAGAGCCAGAAGACCAATACAAAACTGCCTTTCGGACAAGGTACGGGCACTATGAGTTCGTGGTGTTGCCCTTTGGTCTTACAAATGCACCTGCAACCTTCCAAAGAACAATGAATGAGCTTTTGCGCGAATGGCTTGATAAATTTGTGGTTATATATCTCGATGATATTCTGATTTTTAGTAAAGATTTAAAAGAACATTGCGCGCACCTTCGACTTGTGCTAAATAAGTTGCGTGAAGCAAAATTGAAATTAAACCCGAAGAAGTGTGATTGGGCTAAGCGTCAGGTTTTGTATTTGGGGCATGTGCTTCATGGTGATGGTATCAAACCGAAGGATACAAAAATTGCAGCAATTCGGGTTTGGCCTAACCCCCGCACTTTGACTGAGTTGCGGTCGTTCCTTGGGCTGACCAACTATTATCGACGTTCGTTAAACACTTCACGATAATCATTGCGCCCCTTCGCAGATTGCTTAACAAAGAAACTATCTGGAAGTGGGATTCAGATTCTACGGCTTCGTTCAAACGCCTAAAGAAATGTCTAATCAACTATCCGGTTTTGAAGGTTGTCGATCCTTCTTTGCCCTTTGTCGTCACAACCGACGTCAGTCAGTACAGGATAGGTGTTGTAGTCCAGCAAGATGATGAGAATGGATACAGACCTGTAGAGTTTATGTCCCGACGACTACCTAATGCGAAGGTCGCCGCTTCCACCTACGAGAGAGAGTTGCATGCTCTTCGGGAGGCTCTAGATCATTGGCGACACTATCTCTTAGAACGCCACTTTAAAGTGTACTCAGATCATGAGACACTTCGCTGGCTTAAAACGCAGGCTCGGATGACACCTAAATTGACAAGGTGGGCCACTGAGATTGATCAATACGACTTTGAATTAAAGCCAGTTAAGGGTAAGTACAACGTTGTTGCCGACGGGCTAAGTCGAAGATCTGATTTTTTCGGTGCCGTTGTGACATACTTAGATATGGGCACCGACTTGCAAGATAAAATTAAAAATGCGTATTCCACACATCCTGTCTATGGTGTTATGATTAAATGTATGCAAGAAGCGCCACAAGAGTTTCCTAACTGTCGAGTTACACAGGGACTGTTGTTTGAGCAAACATAGTCTGTGCATGACAGGCTTTGCATTCCAAATGTGGAAGAGATCAAAAATTTGATCTTGGGGGAATGCCATGATACCGAAGGCCATTTCGGTTGGAAGAACACTTATGCAGGCCTGTTGCGTTCCTACACATGGCCTCGCATGAAAGCCGACTGCATTGCCTATGTGCAAGGTTGTCAAGTGTGCCAAAGAAACAAGAGCACAACGCAACCTCCCCTTGGACTACTAAAGCCCTAGCCAATTCCAACAGGTTCAGGAGACTCTGTATCCATTGATTTTATGGATACCAAGGTGAAAAGCAGGAATGGAAAGACGCAAGTCATGGTCATCGTTGACAAATTTAGTAAGTATGCTGTATTCGTAGCATTACCCGCAAAAGCAAAGACCGAATTAGTAATCCGAGAGTTCTTTAACCATTGGGTAAAGGATTATGGACATCCCTTAACGATTGTGAGTGACAGAGATTCACGTTTCACGAGTGAACAATGGCAACAACTCATGAATGTCTATGGCTCTAAGTTAACTATGTCATCAGGTAGACACCCTGAGACAAATGACCAGAATGAGCAAATGAATAAGGTTTTGCAGCAAACATTGCGCATGTACATACATCCCGACCAGATTGACTGGGATGAACATTTGCCCAAAGTTGTTAGTGCCTATAACAACTTTGTTCACCTATCTACATGCAAGACAACGATGGAACTGCATTTTGGATGGCGACCACGTAGATCCATTGATCGCTTAAATCTGGATCAAGTACATAAGCTTCCTCTAGGGACAAGTGAGTTCGCAATACAATATCAACGAGATATTGAAAAGGTAAAAGAAAATATAGTAAAAGCACAACACCAAATGGTTGAACAGGCAAATAAGCATAGAAGGCCATCTCAATTCGCTGTAGGTGATTTGGTGTGGGTTAAGTCCAAAGAGTTTGCTCCTGAGGAGAACATTTCTCAGAAGAACTACCCACCTACAGAGGACCTTGGCAAATTCTAGATGTGATTGGAGAGGTAGATGAACCTTCTTATGTAGTAGAGATTCCTCTACATTTGCATACGTATCCAGTGTTTCACGCTCAAAGCTTCTACCTTGCATAACAAATGAATTGTTTCCCAGTCGCAGATCGGCGATACCTCCTAGTATGGATGGGAAATATGACGTGGATAAAATTATTGTTGAGAGCACTTTCCAAACCGGACGAAGAGGCAGACCCCAGCGACAATATAAAGTAAGATTCGCGTATCAAGACCCAAGTGAAGATCGCTGGTTTACAAGAGAAAATTTACTTGAGTCTGCACCTCACATTGTATCTGCGTATGAGAGAGCTAAAAGAGGAATAAGTATTGTTGATAGATGAAGGTTTTCTCAGAGGATTTCGAATCTAGGTCGGCGAGAGTAAAAGGGACTTTACCCGATTCAGCCCCTGATCGACGAGAGCAGCATATTGGGGTCCCTCGCCCAGAGCCCAATTCGTGAAAGCAGATCAAAAGATATGTTCTCTGGGTCAAAGGTCACATCCTGGCTAAAGTAAAGACAATGTCAAAGGTCATGGTTGGACCCTGGATGAACAATCACCATGTTTAGATTTGGAGGTCACATCTGTTCGCCAGGGGCAGTGCAAGTCATGTCTATTCAAACAAGGGATGTGTCTGTACGTGCGGTCAATGTGTCTGTTCGTGCAGGAAGATTGTCTATTCGTGCATTGGGTGTGTCTGTCCAGCAAAAGTCAAAGAGTTAAGTTCCAGTCCGGATTCAAGCTAAAAAGAAAGTCCAGATTCAGATTGGGAGTCCGAAATCAAGGCCTGAAGGCCGCCGCAGCAGCAACCCTTGAAGGAAAGGGATCTCGGACACATACACAGAGGCTGGGACTGGGAAAGGACCTGGACAGGCAGAATTCAGACCTCGCCAGGGGAGGCCAGCACTATAAGAAACGAGGCAGCGTCCCCCACAGGGATTCCCATTGGCATTGATGCGTGGAAGTGATGAGGCACTTGTGCGCTGTAGTGCAGGGAGTTGGGCGCTGAAGAAGAAGTTGCGCCAGGGAGGAAATGAGTCGGGCGCTAGCTGCAGGGAAGCCATAGTCGCGCCAACCTATGTTAGTAGTAGTGGTAGGGCTAGTCGGTAGTGGGATATCAGTGAGTGACATTCAGAGTAGATCTTCGTAGGTGAGAGTGTGCATGCATAATAAGGTAAGAGAACCAAGACAGAGTTCTGGAGAGAGAGAGAAGAGATCAAGAGAGAGAAGAGATCAAGAGAGAGAAGACAAGGGGTGGGCTTGGATATGGCGGACACTTACCTGTTGGCGCCACACTTGTGATCCGAAGGAGGACGCTGGCTGAGTCAGGTCCCACGTTGTTGTATGATGAGGGAGACTTACCTCTTGTCGGTACCTCTTGTTGGTGCCGAACTCTGGAACTCATGTTACTCTTTGTATTAAGTGACATTGATAATATAAGCTGCGCTACTTGGTTCTTATCTCATCTTAGTCTGGTTTTATGTGAGACCACTTTATACGTGTGATGACATGTACGCATGCGGTTTGATGCACTCGAGCAAGCTGTGAACAGTCAGGTTCCTTGCAATTCTGGTATCGGAGCAGATACTTGTTGTACTCACTGCGCTGCCATGAGTAAGGCCAGCGAGAAGAAGAAGAGTACGCTGGCTTGTTGATGATGCTGGCGATGGTGGAGAAGAGGTGGATAGGGATATGGGAGAGGAGTAGGCCGAAGAGGAAGGGGCCGAAGTGATACTTACCTGAAGCGTGGAGTGCGGAGCGACGAGGAGTCTTCATCGACGATCGTTGCAAAAGAGAGAAGCACCCTTTACCCCTTACCTGGCTGCATGTGTGTGTGCATCTCTACTCCTCATCCTCTCTGGGGTCGCTGCTGCTGCTGTCAAATCGAGTCACGGGGTCTGTAGTCTGGGTGGTTGAGGTCAAAGGGTCTTGTCACGTCAGGATCCAGAGTGATCAAAGTCCTTCTATCTTCTACCCTCTGGTCTGAAGTCTGCGTTGTAGTCAAGGGAAAAGAACGCTGGGAGATGGTGGCAGTCTGCCACTTCGGTATGCAAGTATGATATAAGGCATAACTAATCTGGGCAGAGACAAGTTGGGAACGAAGTATTGTCCAAGCATCTGATCGAGTACCCCTCCAGTTCTACCTGCGCAGAAGGACAAACAGACAAGTGCAAGGAAAATAAGTAATGGCGAGAAGACAAATCCAGATCACACCATCACATTGAAAGCCAAATAGTCACACCGTGTCCAGAGAGCAGCGTTGCACCAATAATACACCAATGGAAGTTCGTAGCACTGGAAACCAATGTTCATGGAGAGCATACTCTCTTTTCCCAACACAAGAGTCCAGTTCCTTTACACTCCCACTTGGCGCTCAGCGCCCAGCCTACTCCTACACAGCTACTACAGACTACAAAAAGACAATGCAACTGTTGACATCAACGGCAACCCGAAGTACTTGAAGATGTTGCCCATGCAGACCTTCGCCAATACAAGGTATGTGCCCTGACATCATCATCATCATCATCATCATCCTTCACCTATCCCTTGACTACACCCACACATGTCCTTTCTTTCATCCGAAGACCACCCCTGCGCTTCACTGTACTCCAAGCCCACCAGCTATGGTGGCTGGGCTATGGCATTGCACTCAGCAGCGCCCTCCTCCTCTACACGACCGCACGTAATGCACCTCGCCTCTCAGTGCCAGCCAGGAGCCGCGATCCTTTGCTCCAGCAGCGCTGCCGCTAGCATGCGAGTGCCTGAATGAGGCTGCCTGACCAGAGTTTTTTCCTTTATGGAAAAGAGCTGGCCAACTCTCGCAGCCTGGCTGGGCTGACCTGGGCCCAGAAGCTTTCGGAAGGCCCCAGGACGCTGCCTGGATGCAGCAGCTACTGGGCTGCTGGGCCTCGTTCGGTTTGGCGCCCAACTGTCTCTGTATGAGGCTGCGAATCACGCCCAAGGCCTGCATTCTTTGGAAAGGCCCGGTAAGCCATGAAAATGTCTTCGGTGCTCGGCCTGTGTTTCTTTCAACCAACTGGCGCGTCGCAACTGTCTGGACCCCAAATATGAAATTGACAGTCGAGGGCCTTTTGCAAAAAGTCAGGCCCGCCTTCACTTAGGGCGGGTAAGGCTGCAAACAAGGCCCCATAGGCCTACCGAGGACCCTGATCCTCGCATTCCCTCCTCCTTTACTTCGTGAGTCC
>BFEA01000356.1:844747-856661 GCA_003427395.1 Chara braunii | reverse complement strand
AGAGAGAGAGAGAGTTCTTCTTCTTCCTCTTCTAAGTCCACCATCTCTTCTTCACCCTCTCCCTATCTGACTTCTCAGTATTTGCAGACTACGACACAGAGAGAGAGAGTTGTGACTTGAGACTTGACGACATTGGATCCAGACTCGACATTGGGATTCAGACATTTTGACGAGGGACTATTTGGGCTTGTGCCGAAGACTTGGTGCTGGTGCATTCTTCCTGTGTGAGCGCCAAATCCCTTCACACCATGGAGTGATGATGATGATGATGTATGTTCAGGGCTGCATTGCAATATTGATTGTTCGGATCATTGGTATTTAAGTCTTCCGCTACGCTATCTTGTACTTTGTGAGAGGTCGGTTCTTGTTCTGGTCTGCACCGTTACAGTACCCAACACTGTGTGTGCGTGCTTGTGACCTGCGAGCCTGTCTGAGTGCTTGTCGGTGTGAGTGTGTGTGTGACCCGCAAGGGTACTTGCTTGTTTGGCAGACCCGCAGGGCCGGTACTTACCTGTGGCCGTGGCATTGAGGGTTGCAGCAGGGAAAACACTCAATTAGCGGAGCCAGGGGCCTGCGGTGCTTAGAGCAGCGGAAAAACACTCAAGTAGCAGGAAGGCCGGTACCGCACCCAGTAGCGGTAGATGTGTCGGGTACTCGAGGCCGAGATGAAAAGACAAAGTTGACATTTTTAGAGGCCCAGTAGCGGTAGGCTAGGTCTAGGCCGGTACCAGTCCATCCAGTCTGAGTCTAGAGCTTGTACGGGCAATATCAGAGTCTGCAATGATGTTTCCCTCCGAAAGTGAGGAGGTACCGGTTGCTTGGGAGGCCGAGCGGCCTGGAAGTCACCGCCCAGGAGGCAAGCAGGCCGCTATATCAAGAGGCCGAGGCAAGAGCTCGGCCTCATTCTTCAGTGTGCAAGTTTGGTGACACGCTGTTGGAGCGCTGGCTGGAGTGGCGCTGGGTACTACAGCACTGCTGGGAAGAAGAAGCCGGGAGCTTCCACCTTGGCTATGGTGGAGCTCTGCCGGTAGGAGGAGGAGGGAGAAGGGGACCAAGGGGGAGAGTGGCGAGGCACTTACCTGGCTATGGTAGACACCATCTTCATCTCCTTGCTAGGCGCTGCATCAGGAAGGCCCCCGTGGGGGTAGTGCCGCATCAAGGAAGCTCGGGACAGAGTCAGGCATGGTGGCTGAGTGGGCAGCGGCATAGCTGCATGGTGATGACCTTGAAGTGGGCAGCGGCATAGCTGCTTTGGGTTGTCCTTTGGACAGGAGGCTGAAGCCTCAGTAGTCCGCCATAGCCTCAGCTTGTATGTAGAGGAAGAGGAAGGGTGGCCATGGCTATGGTGGACCGTATGTTGTGCCTGCAGTAGAAGTGGGATTTGGACATTGATTCTGGTTCAGTCATTCAATATTATTATTGTTATTTCTTGCTTGAATAAGAGGGGAGGAGATAAGGAGGAAGAGATTGGTTGGCGAAGAAGAAGAGGCTTGACATTGGTCTATGCTGGAGTACATCATCTTCTTCTTCTTTCTCACTTCTTCTTCTTCTTCTTTCCCTCTCTCTCCTCTCAAGTTCATTCATTTCTTTTTGCAATTGGATGGCATTGTACTTTCAGATGAATGTATACTTCGAAATTGGCCAGGAACGTAACATGTGTGTAGCGCCAGGCCCCTTCACACCTTATGATGAGGATGATGTATGTTTGGTCTGGATTGCGACATTGATTGGGCTAGTCGTTGGTATTCTATCTCTAATGACTTGATTTGACATATCGCTAAACTTCTTTCTGTAAAAACCCGCTCAAAAAAGCCCTCGCACAAATTATTTGAGAGGGTGTAACGCAAAATATCGTTAGGAATCCATAAAGAATTCCTAAGCAAATCATAGGTTGAGCCGGATATATGGGAATCATTATTAAGATTTAGATAAAAATTAAAAAATTTGAATATTGAAACCATTAAGGTTAAAAGCCATGGTACTAATTCCTAAAACAGTAAACCAAATACCTACTACTGGCCAATTCGATTCTTTCTGTGCTATTCATTTTTAGATGATAACCACATTCTTCACAGATTCGTTGATTTTGTTTAAGAAACTTTACATATAGCATGCTTTTACAGTTGTCACATTGAAGCCATAGCCCTTTACTAGGATCTGATTCTGGATATTTCTAGTATTCCTCTACGTTGTCTGGTACTACGTGAGAGAGGTCAGTCCCGGTCAGGTCAGGGCTTATATCTAAGTCTTCCACTGCACTACAAGGTGCCATTTTGTACGTATCAGGATGTACATTGCTTGTTCAGATTCCACTAACATCGCATTGTCCATTCAGTCCTTTTTATCACATTGCGGATCCTTGGCTATACATACATTGCCCAACTGGGCATGTAACATGCGGTCAGTCCCGTGGTCTCTTCCAATCTTGCGGGAGAAAGAACACCTGAGTTTCCTACCGTAAATGATGAATAAGGGCCCCTACAAGGGAACACTAGAGAGGGGAACTGAGATGGCCGAGTTGTGGAGCGCCTTTTTCTTTTTTGTTTGTTTTTTTATTGAATACGAATCTCTTGGAACATATGCGTAACTGTAGAGCAGAATGTGTCCAATGGCACAAAAAAAAAGAAGAAGAAAAAGAAAGAATGTGGCCAATGGCAAATGATGAAATGCTTCATAATCCCATGTTATATGGGCACATTTTGTGAAGTGTAGATTATTACACTGATTTTGGGTGATGAAGTTAAATGATGTTTGTATTCTCTATGATATGCAAAATGGCTGTTGAGTGGTGTGACCCTGTCTCTCGGCTGGGAATACCTGAGTGCCGCCCGTGCCGTCCTTGGCGTGAAGCCAAGAAGATGCACAGCAATGGGTTCTGTCTGGGGCACAAAAGAGAAGCCAAGAAACTGGCCATGGAGAGAAAAGAAAGTTACCTAAAAAAAAAAAAAAAGGCCACCTCCCTCTCCCGGTTACGTCCCTCTCCTTGTCCCGGTGCGCAAAGAGCAGGTCAATGGCTCCTCCCTGTTGCCTGTCACCCTGTTCGGTTGCATGCATGTGTCTGAGACTGTTTTGTGTTTTTGTTGAAAATTTTCGCTCTTTTTGAACATATGCCAGTGTGATGCTGAAGGCGTTGAAGCAGTAGCTGTTTGCACAGAAGCCAAGTATGGACTTAGTGAAGGCTTGAGCAGGAGTGAAGTCCATGATGTTGCATCGTCGTCTGCGGCAGCGTTATGGGAGGCCTCTCTTGGGCTTACGTGGCAGCCACGCGTTGTGGTAGAATGGGCATTATGCCCCTTCAGAGTAGATCCTATTCGCTTGCAGGAGCTCCAACCTGATGTGGTTCTCACTGAGGTATGTTTCTACTACGACCCACACAGTTGCAGTCTGACATTGCTGCATTTTTATGAGAAATGCTGTATTTTTGCCTGATTTGCTATGGTCTCTGAGCCTGAGTCTGCTTTGCTATGTTTTGTTGCCTCAGTGTGCAAGAGTCTATCTGATGCTTGCTGTCTGCTAATATGTCTGTCTGCTAATCCGGTTCTCACACTGTGTTTCAGTGTCTCAGGGGGGGTTGAATACGAGACAGGCATAGTTACAGGGGTGGGACCGAAATTTGGGGAATAAATGATTTCGAGAACGGATGGAGACAGGTGTAGTTACAGGGTTAGGACCAAAATTTGGAGAACGGATGGACTTCAATAATTCTAGGACAGACAGGGACAAAAGTCGAATTTGTAACGGACCGGGTAGGGATATTCCAGTAAGTTGGGTAGGTCTGGAAGTCCGGTGTCACCCCAGGGTTTACTGAAAGCAGCCCGGACTCTTAGAGATTGCCTACCATCGTCTGTCACACCCTTTCAAGTTCGAATGCTGCCTTGCCATCCAAACTTCGACAGGAGCGTGTCCCTACCGAGGCCACGTCGTCACGACCACTAGCGAGGACAGAACCACCGTAGTTCTCTCGTCTCGACCACGCGTTGGCATTAGACGTTGCAATTGAAGTAGGCTTACTACACAGGCCTGCCTTCAAATGCTACTCCAGTGCCATGACAGCGCATTTCAAAGTGGCCGTAGTACATTTCGCCCATATGTGGCCCCAACTTCTCTCCGATCGCTGACCATCCTTCTCTTCCCGATGGACAAAACGCATCCAAGATCTCTCCCCCTGGCTGAAGAGCCCTGCTGGCTCAAAGTCCGGTCCACCTACAGACTTGAGAGGTTCATTGCTTCTAGCCAGCCTCTAGTGCAACTCCAAAGGGTGCAGCCCCTCACTTTACATTGACAGTCCACAATTGGTCCCCTCCAACACCGTCTCTCACAACAACAAAAGGACAATCTCGAGGTCCCCCTCTCCAGAGAAGGGGTATGGACGGCGCTGATGCAAATGGAAGAGGAGACAACACCCGGCATCAACAGCTTCCCAAAGGCATTTTGGGAAACCATGTGGAACATACTAGGTGAGGACCTTATGAGATACTATCGCCAGGTGTGGCAAACAGGGGAAACGGGAGAACTGGTGGGCCAGGGAGTTCTGACCCTACTTTATAAAAAAAAAGACAAAATGAACATCAGAAACTATCGACCAATAACGCTCCGGACGGTAGTTTAAAAGATGTAAACCGGATGTAAACCGGATGATCCCTGTGATGGAGGACATCATTCATCCGACACAGACAAGCTTCATCCAAAATAGGAACATCGAATAAAATATCCTCGTGGTCAATGAAGTTTTTAAGCTAACCAAACAAACCAACCAAAACGCGGCCATAATCTACATCGACTTTGAAAAGGCATACGACCATGTAGACTGGTTCTTTCTCGATAGATGTCTCCACAAGATGAACTTTGGGCCGACTTTCAGGAGGTGGGTAACAATACTGCACAAGAATGCCACCACAAGAGTCCAAATTAATGGCAGTCTCGCACCTGAGATCCAGCTGGCCCGATCAGTGAGACAAGGGGACCCCATATCGCCTCTTCTTTTTGTAATTATAATGGAGGCCCTGGCCGCAAACATAAGACATCATAAGGATCTAAGAAAGATCCGGGTGACAACCATCGCTGAGGAAGCAATCCCAATTTGTTCTCTCTTCACAAACGACCTGACAATAATGATAGCAGCCACACAAGAGAACTTGGAGGAAATCCGTAAGCTAATGGATAAATTTTGTAAAATATCAGACATGGCTGTAAACTGGGGGAACAAAACCCAAGGATGGTGGATACATTCCCAGGGAGGGAGGCCGCCAGAAGAACCCAAAATCAATTGGCTGGATAAGGGCGCATGAGTCAGAGTCCTAGGGGTCTAAATGACAGCAGAAGGACGCCCAACTTCTAATGACGAATGGATCACAGGACCAGTTGTACAAAAAATGGCGGCATGGAGAGGGAAGCATACGTCATTATTTGGGCGAGCTCTGGTGGTGAACAATGTGGTACTAGCGGCACTTCGGTACAAGTCGTTAATATGGCCCCTGAGTAAAGAAGCACAAAAAGCGCCGCGAAGACAGGTGGCTGCCTTCCTATGGGGAGAGGGGACCACGAATCCCCAGACGCAATCAGTCGAGTAGCCTTGGACTTAGTCATTCAACCCAAGTCCCAAGGAGGGTTAGGCATCATTGACCCGACCACACAGACAGCGACGCTCAGCCTAAAATGGATTTAAAAGCTCATATTAGAACCACAATCCCCATGAAGCTCTAGCATTGGATCAAATTAGACGCCTAGCTCCACAAGCACCTCCTTCTATTGACCCCCTGTTGTGGTTGGAAGACAGATACTCGGCTCTCCCACGACTAGCAGGAGAACGAACAGAACCCGAGACACATTCTGGATGGATCTCATAAGAAACTGGAGGAGATTACACCTGCCAGATAGATGGCCCCCAGAGAGATGGGAAAAAGTGTACAGGCAGCCCCTGTTTGGCAACAGGTGGCTCACAGACACAAAGAGCCAGGTTCTCTCTCTCTCTCTCTCTCTCTCTCTCTCTCTCTCTCTCTCTCTCTCTCTCTCTCTCTCTCTCTCTCTTCGTTCGTGGCTGTCTTTCGTGGCTCCCCGTTTGTGGTTTTCTCTCTCTTTCTGCCCGTTTGTGGCTCTCTCTACCTTTCTCCCTCCTTCCTCTTTTTTTTTTTTTTTTTTCTTTTTCTTTCTTAATGATCCGCGCGGCTAATCCATCCCTCTCATCGCCCACGTGTCCACTCGGTACTCCCTCCTCCTCCATCCTCCTTTCTCCTTTCTCCTTCCTCCCTTCTTCTTCCTCCATCTCTCCCTCCTCCTCTCTCACTTTCTCTCAGTCCATCTTTCCCTCCTCCCCCCTCCATTTCTCCCTCCTCCTTTCTTCTGCCTTTCTCCCTCCTTTTTTTTTGGTAATTATATGTCGTCTGGAATGTTACACAGTAGAGGGGGATCGGAGGGGAGAGTGTGGAGGGGGAGAAGGGGAAATTTTTGTCATTCGAGGGGCTGACCTCCATTTGGTGTTGTTGCCTTCTCCATGATGCAGGTGATAGTGCCGATGGCGCTCGCTCTACCAAAGCAGCTCATTGAAGAGAGAGAGTTGGCCCGCTGATTCTAATATGAAACGGGTGGGGGAACCACGCAATATACCAGGGGAACCAAAAAAATAAATAATTTTAAATAATTGAGGCGGCGCATCTGGCACACCACCTCCGGGCATGGCCCGCACGTGCGCGCGCATCAGCGCATGCGCATGTGTTACCCGCGCATGGCGCATGGAGATGCGCGATGCGCGCAATGCGCGCGCATCTCCATCGCGCGCATGGCGCAACGCACAAATGCGACGCAAGTATGGTTTCAATGGATTCAAAAGAAACAAATATTTAGAATCAGGGTGCTGGAAAATGCTCTTTAGAAAGACGGGCGTACCGACCGGAGACCTCAATTGCCATGTTACCCTTCGACCTGCTTAACTGGAGATGGACCCCTTCGAAATCCCCTCTTACACAGACTCTCGGTTAAATCCACCTATTGGATGGTCCGACCAAAGAAGAAACTGGTGGACAACATCAATGACAGATGGGAAAAGCACCTCAATGTGTCAACAGACTTACTGAAACCAATCAAGTGGTTCCAAGAAATAAAAAGGAAACCGGCAAAGATGACATCTCTACAATGGCAGATCGCGCACAGGTGCCTTCCCACCCAAAACTGGTTGATAGACCGCACCAGATTAGAACAGAAGGGGTTGGCGTCCCCTTGGTGTCTCAGCTGTCTGCAGAACTTCCCTAACAGGAAGATACCAGAGACCATAGAACACATCTTCATGCAGTGCCCGGGAGCAGTCCTCACCTTTCGATGGTGGGACTGGATATGGAAGAAACCGTGGGAGAGGATTGGCCATGGGAGCGGAGGGCGATACTCACGGGGCATTGGCCCCAAGGCCAGTCAAACGATTTCAGATCCAATATGTTTCAGCTTGGCAGGCGAGCTAGCTTGTGGACATTGTGGTGGAAAAGGTGTATAGTGGCCATAGATAAGGTGAGGGTGGAAGGACCGGAAACAACTGAGCAAATAAAATCACACATACAAACAGAATTGCAATCAAGGTGGCAGGATGTAGTAGAGAAACTGACCCTACTGAATGACACCTTAGAAATCCAAATGAAAATCGACACCTTCAGCAGAGAATGGTTGGAGAGTGAACAAGGAAGATAGATGGCATCGGTAAAATGGGAAGGTGCAAGGAACCCGACTGTTCATCACTTGCTGGAGTGCATAAGATCAGTTTTCCTTCCTTCTTGGGGACAAACAAAACTGGTGCTCCAAAAGGAGACGAACTGGGCCTAATCCATCCTTTCTCAAGAATCTCATCCAACTGTTTGCGCAACTACTCTAACTCTTTAGGGGACATCCTGTAGATTGCCCCCTTAGGAGTCCTACTGTCAGGCTCTATCTCTATTCTGTGCTGGATCGGTCACGGCACTACTCCTGTCGACGGCTTTGTCAAATCTTTAAACTCTTCCAGCAGTTTGGCAATGGCTGGATCCATCGGACTATCCTCTCCCTTAGGCTCAGTGACAGGCCTTACGTAGGCTACGAAGACCTGCTCTTCTAACTGCTCCTTTTTAACTAATCGCGCGAACGCAGGAGCACTGAGACAGCAACGTGTCAGTGAGTTATCTACTCCTGACATGTGGAACAGACGGGCCGCCTTAACCTCGCTTGACGGGCTAGGGAGCCTACACTCATGCTCTCTCAAATGAAGTGTGGCCCCTGCTGCCTCTCCCCAGTCCATACGGACCATACCTAGGACTATATCGAAAGGAAGGTCATCCTGTACGAGGAGAGTCAGGGAATGGAGAACGTTCTCCACCTTCCCATCTTTCTCTAGGCGGAAATACGCTTGAACTCCCTCTACGTAGTCCTCAACACGTATAGTGCGGTTGTCTGTGAGAACACTCACTATGGGGTCTTCCAACTTCTGGACTTTTAAACCTAGCCTCAGCTTCTTCAGCGCTTTACGACTAATATAACTACGAGTAGCCCCTAGATCTATAAGGGCCCCTACTCTGCTCCTGAAAACTTCTACATCAACTAATACTAGTTGTCCCTTACTGTCTTTCTTCATTTTGGCCCAGGCTGGCATTCTCTCCTTCAACGCTTATGCCATGCCTGTGAGGGATGTGCCTAGAGAGACGCCAGCACAAGCCGTCTCTGGACAGTTAACTAGGCACGGGCCTGCAACATCTGTCGAAGGCTCATGTGGTGTGGGAGTTTCCTGTATGCGAGCGCTCACTTCCCCACATGGCCTAGTAGTAGGGGCAGTTGCAACCTCTTCCGATGGCTGCCTTTTGACTCCTGGGAAGCCCATCGGGCCTGTCTATACTTAGGACAATATTTTATAATATGGGCAGGGTCACCACAGTAAATGCGTTGCCCCTGCTCCATACGTTGGTGCCAGACTTTCTTATCCAGACCCAGATCTTCCCAAGGTCGGCCTTGTGGCCAACCTGGGTGCCAACCTCCTCTCCTTTGAGGTGATCCTCCACCTCGTCGCTGAGGGGACCGACTGGGACCTTGACGATTTGGCGGGGGACCTTGACCCATACCTCTCACTTGGCGGTTCCCTTGACCGCCAACCCCTTGTGCGCCCGGTCCTCGACCTCCCGTGGCCTGGCCCCTTTGGCCCTGGCCTCCTCCTCTACTTTGCGGCCTCCCTCCAGCCGTGACAACAACATAGGTTCTCCCCTGGCCTACGCCATTGTCCTCCTCCTCATGCCCCCACTCAATCTGACTTTAGGGGACTTCATCGGTACCACCTTCATCTAAGGTAAGGATCAAACGATCCTTGGCCCTGATTTGGCCAGAGATGGTACGACCCTTCCACTTTTTACCCTTATCTAAATCCTTGTGCTTGAAAGTGGACACTGGCATGGACTTGGCCTTGAACAAGACCACTTCCTTACTCAACGCATCATACGTGATGTTCCCCTGTTGGGTCTTGTCAAGGAAATGCCCTCGCAAGGGCTCTGGCATGGCACGATAGAACAACTGCACCAACTGGGTGTCAATGACCCCATGGTCCGGGACGGCTACCAAGTCGTCCATGACAGATTTGAGTGCTCGCGCACTCCTCCACTGTCGCGAGTGGATGGTCTGTAATTTATCAGAGGCCTTGACGCCTCTTGTGACATCAGCAAACCTCTCTTGCAGGAGTTTGAAGAAAGTGGAGAGAGGGGTCAGTCTAGAATATGCAACCATATTGTTTTCACAATCGGCTGCGCGCGCGAGGGACCTGGCAAAACTAATCGCTTCATCCTTTAATGCATGGAAGGCCACGAGGACCTATTCCTCGGGGGCGATATGCTGCAGATACACGTATGTGTTGGTACTGGTCTCCCAGTTATCAAAACTATCGTCCTTTTTCCCGCTACAAGAATCAGGGAATTTGAGCTTTACAGGCTCCCTGCGGGGACGCGGCGCGGCCTCAGTTGTGGCCACCACCTTGGCGCTTTCAATGGCGCCAGCACATAACTTCTTCGCACCTTCCTTCAGTCTCTTCACCTCGGTCCCGACGTGGGTCACCACGTCACGCGCAAACTTTCTAAACCCGGTCCGGATGGCATGCAGGGTCACATCTTGACCCTTGTTGGCTTGATGCTCCTCAAGCAAGGCCTCACTCAAAACCTCCAGGTACCCCAAAATCTTATCTAATTTCGCGGGGGTCTCTGCTTATGCCTGCACCTCTTGTCTGCAAGCCTGGACTTTCTCCACTTCTCTCGCCACTCGGTTAGCTTCCTCCCTCTTTCTCTTCTTCTCCCTCATCATACGCAATTTCCACTCCAACTTCTTTTCATTCTTTGTTGTCTGACGTTCCAGGGGGTCCTCCATCACTTCCAATTCCCTGGCGAATGCTTCTCTTTCCTCCTGGGGCACATACAGTAGTGCCTCCTCATCTTCTCCCAATGATAAGTTAGCCACCCACTCGCTAATTTTTTTCTCCATCCAGGCGTCCTCTCCCTTCGTGCCACTTGTCTCTCCTCTGTTTTCCCACGCCTCCTTTCAAGAGGTTCTTCTTCTACCTCCTCCTCCTCTTCTGGTGCTGCTTCTTCGATAGCTTTCCTCTTCTCTTCCTCCTCCTGCTGTAGCATCATCATCTTCTCCTTCTGTAATCTTATCATCTCTTCTTTTAACTTCTTCTTCTTCGCCGCCTGCTCCTCTGCGATTGCTTTTAACTTAGCCTGCTTGAGGAACTCTTTCTTCTCTTTTCTCTCTCTCGGGATAGCGGCAATCCGGGCCTGTTCGGCCTCGGACTGGGCGGCAGTACTCTTTTCACTACGGGTGTCAACCATGGTGTCTGGTGCACAACCGAACAACGGTTCCACTCCTCACCACTTAGACTCTACTCCCCCTGACTGACAAACCTACAGACTCGATCTAAGGACTTACAGAATCCGGACAGGATCCTGTCAACTAGGGTCTCTAGCCTAGACCTACTCTAAGGCTGTCACTACAAGACCTGTTGCTGATCAGGAGACATTTAAGGAGATCCCCCGTAACTCCTCAATAATTATGTAACGTCGCAGACAGGACGACGCAATCAGCAGGTCCTCTCAAGACTTAGACGGCCTGTTGTGCAGCCCAGAGCTCGGATTTTGGGCCTACCGTGCCACACCGAGCAGCCCGCCGGTCAGTACCGGTCCTTGGGAGGGTTCGTGTCCTCCGGGACAGTCGAATCGTCAGACACAGTCTTTAGCCCTACTCAGCCCGTGTGGGTTTGGTCAATAGAGCCCTATCCTTCATCCACAGAGTTCCTATCACCTGGACATAAGAGACTCAATGCAAAAAGAAGAGACAGACAAACTTGACTCAGCAAGTACCAGAGGGTGTGTGCACATCCATAGGGCGAGGGGATAGGCTGAAGGCTTGGCAAGATTATATCGGCTCCAGCTTGGTCAAAGTCGTGGTCAACGATCTTGGTCAACGCCTTGGTCAACGTTGCGGTCAACCCCCGGTCACCTCCGATCAACGCCCGGTCAACGCCCGGTCAACTCCCGGTCAACGCCCGGTCAACCCCCGGTCAACTCCTCCAGTCAGCTCCTGCTATGGCGGCCGGCTCCTCCTTCGTCGCCACCCTTCTCCTTCCTTCTCTCTACCTCGCCTCTTTCTTCTTCACCCCGTCTGTCTTCTCTTTTTTTTTTTTTTTTTTTTTTTGTTCGTCTCTCCCTTCACCTCCTCGGCTATGGCTTCCTTCACTCGCTCCGTTCTCTCCCTTCGTCCTCCCTTTCACCTCCTTCGTTACTCTGTGGTCGAGCTCCGCGGCTATGGTCGCCTCTTCACTTTGTGGGACTGCACGGCACACTTCACAGGTACGTGACAACCAAACTTGTATCGCTCATCTGTCTCTCTCTCTCTCTCTCTCTCTCTCTCTCTCTCTCTCTCTCTCTCTCTCTCTCTC
>BFEA01000356.1:791562-835054 GCA_003427395.1 Chara braunii | reverse complement strand
GTGACCTACCTCGTGGAAACAATCTTTGTAGACTGTGTGGGAGCAAACCCAGCCTCCCACTTAGAAAGCCACGATTATTCGTGGCCACGAGATCTAAGATCTCACGGCCCACGATGTGCGCGTGGAGTTGGGACTGAGGGAAGAGAGAGGGAGGAGAACGTGAGAGTTGGGAGAGGAAGATCCTACTCCTCCCAACCTGCCAATTGCCCCCCCCGTTTTCAGGGGAGGGCAGAGGAAAGTAAGGGAAGGTTGTTGCATGCAACAGCATGCGCCTGGCCAAGGAAGAAGCCAGGTGCAGTAAAAATTAGAAAGTTAGTTTTTTTCTTTTCTTTTCTCTATTTTGAGTGAGGAAACTGCCAGGCTCCCGTTTTTGCAGGGAGCCTGGAAATTTAAAGGCCACTAAGGAAAAAGGCTAGATGCAGCCTTTTCCCCGATGTATCTGCCCTGGAAAAAAGGTCCAGATACATCAAACTGTAAGGGGCTGTAACTTTCCAACCCCTTATCAGAAAAATAAAAGAAAAACACTTTCGGAAATGGCAGGAGACCAGCTATCTCGCCAGATTCCAAGATAGCTGGTAAAAATAAAAATAAAAATAAAATAGGGCAGTTAAAGAAACTACCCCACACTAAAGCTGTGGGGTGTGGTGCGGCCACAGTCAACCCTGAATCTAGGCCAGATCAAGGGCTCTCTGTGATTCCGCGTTTTTGCCTAAGGGCTGGAATGACGTTCAGCACCTCCTCAGCCACTATAAAACAGCCAGCTGCCCTCAGCTGCCACACAAAGCATTCGTGCTGCCAGTGTGTGACGGGCACACTTGAGTGTTGTGGCTGCTGGAGCTGCTGCTGGGGCAACGTGAGGAGGAGTTGGAGGACTGCAGAGGAACACCAGGAGGAGGACTGGGCAGCCATAGCCAAGGCAGGGAGCACTCTGCTCCCCTCCCCTTTGGCTGGTGCTGGTCCCACGGGACAGGCCCAGTGGCACTGTGGTACTACGGCAGGTGGCACCGACTTTTTACTGCGGTAGTACGGAAGTGCTGCCGAAATTCTGCAGCGGCGGCACCGGTTTTTTTCAACGGTGGTGCGAGAGCGCTGGCGGATTTTCGAGGCGGCAGTTCTGCTTTTATCGGCGAGGGTGCGGTAGCGCTGTCGGAATCTTTTCGACGGTGACTCCGGTTTAACTAGCCGTGGTGCGGGAGCGCTGCAAAAGTTTTACGGCGGCGAAGCGAGGTTACAAGCGGTAATATTTCTACATTAAGCGGCAGTTAAACCTTGGTATAGGGGAGGTGCCGCTGGAGTAGGGGATCAGAAGTGGCGTGAGTTTTGATGACATGGTGACGCGGTGGCAGTGAAAATCAGTGGCGGCGATACTTATTGAAAGATAGTGAGGAGACGTTGTGATAGGTGGTTGTGGTAAAATGAGGAGTATGGATTATTTGTCGACGACCGAAGACAACTGTCACTTGACAGAGGAGCATAATTTTATGCGACTTTTCTTGAGTGAGCCGCTATTATCTTCAGTCCAATTTCACTCAAGGTCAATCAGTTAAATTGACTAAGTTCCCTTCACACTTGAGTAAACCCACACTTGCTTTGACCTGTTTTACTGAATGTTCATTGAAAAGGGAAAGAGAATGTGTGTGTTTGCGTGTATGACTGGGAGTCTGACAATGGTAAAGGAATGCATGGTGGTCTGTGTGTCGTTGGGTTTTGACTGCAGGTACGGCATGCGGACTGAAATGGACGAGGGTTATGGCGGTGAAAGAATGGTTGACTTTTCATCTTTGTGCTTGTGTTCTATGTATAAATAAAAGAAAGAGAAGACGGCGAGAAATGAAGCGAGCATAAGGAAGAGAAGTTCAACTTGGTTTAGACTTATTCCTGAGGTTACCCATTCTTTCCGAAATAACTTTCTTTTATCTATGCCTGTCAGTCTGAATGATTCCATCTTTCTACAATTCCTCTTTCTTCGTCTAAGTTTACTTTGACACTAGGCGGCAAGACTTTACTTGTCTGCCGTGTAGGTGTTTTTCTTTTTTTCTATGAGGCATCTGGGGCGGGGGTTCGTTGCCTTAGGGGCCGGCCCTGTTATCGACTCAGAATGGACCGCTTTGCGGGGGGGTACTATGCCGATTCGGTGGAGACGGCCCGACTTCTGAGATCCGAGTTTTGTACTCGGGCGAGGAGAAGGAGTATCCCAGACCACCTCTTAGGGTAATGGAAAAGGCATCTACACGGAAGAAAATTATTTCTTGACGCCTTGCGAAAAAGAAAAATTGCCTTAGCAATCCTGTTTTAAGTGGTCATCCTAGGTACCACTACCGTATGGAGAGTTGGCGCCACAAGCAGCCCGACTCATGTCCTATTAGCTGAACGGAGTACTGTTAGATACTCCTGGCGTGGTTGGTCGTGTCATAAGAAACACGGGCCGTAAGGAAGACAAAAACCGAAAAATACTCAAGGGCAAAAGTTTAACTCAAAACACATTTGTCTTCTTTTTATTTCAGATGGCTATGGGAACCACGAAACTATTCTTTTTCAACAATCGTGATGCGGCAGCAGAGAGAGTTGAACTCCAAAGGCGTGATGGAGTGAGGGTTGAAAGGGTAGGCAGACTTATTTATAATCCGTCAGAATTATATTCTGAGGAGGACGTTCCGCGATTTTGGGGTGGTAGTGAGCAAAGACCCCCCAGACGACTTGTGTTCAGGAGTGATAACGGCCTGGATATTCTTCATTACGAGTTCGCACCGCCATTGCCTGAGCGTCACTTCGTCAATATGAACCTGGTGGTGTTAAAGCCCTATGAGATCAACACACGAGTGGATGAAATCCCTGAAATAAGGTTGATGTACGTCCGTTACGTGCTTTGGCTGAACGAGCGACAAGGCCCATTTTTTGGCATATACTACGCGGAGCGGATACGTGCCAATAGGTACGCAATAATAGGGGCTGATGCATTATATGACGATGAATTGAAAAATGAAACGGAAAAACTTGAGAAGTTTTTACGTAACTGATTTGAATTCGTTCTGATACGCAGATGCCTGGAGCACGACGAGACTTGACGATCCCGAGGTATCTACTGGTTCGTGATACACACGAGGAGGATCTCATCAGGAGTGCGGCACGACTTTTACGAGTACGAGATGGATCTTCTATCGACTGGCTCGGCTTCATCGGACTGCTTCAAAATGACGAGGGATTTTTCCCTACTACTCGCACAGATTTTCGATCCAACACGGCTCGGACTCCCTACGAGCTTTACGGATATACTTTATATTTCCACCGCGCGAGTAACCTCCAATGCCTCTCTCGAGTCATTGTGAGTATCAAAATTACCTCGTCCGATAGGCGTTTCGGCGTCGTACGGATCCGGGACACAGAGACTCGACATCTGTTTGGACTTAGTCGACTTCTCCGAGTTATAGTTTGGAGACTAGCCTCTCGGATGACCTCCTTCTATAATACTCGGATTGTTAGAGTCATGCGATGTGGACGAAGGTCTACTTTGATTTTCGACGGCGACGAGCTGACACGTTTGGATTTATTGGAGACAGAGGTGCGCGGCGGACGAGATATTTACCAGGATTAGACATCGTCTTTTGAAATCTTACTCAGATTTCAGAAAACACTTCGCATGGACTCAGTCCCGTTGAGGAAACCATATAACTTATGGTTTCACGAGGTAATCTAAAAACAAAAACAAAACACTTTATGTAGTTAGGACCGCCGGATGGATAGTATTCGGATTACCCCGATGATTTCACTATCATGCTTATGCATGGAGGGGTAATCGTTCACATAAAAATAAGTTGGATAAAGTGAAAAGCGAACGTCTGAAAAGGTGGTCAAGCAAAACAGCGAAAGATGAAATATTTCTGCGTTGAGTAACTTGGCATTAGAGATTGATACTCCATCATTCGTGGAACAGAAAGAGTACTTATTGTACAAGAGGGCAAAGCGACCAACAAGGTTGTTACTCGCTCCTCCAAAATAATTTAATATGGTACGGAAACACGGTCGAACCGGAAGTTCAAACATCGACCAGAAACCAGATCACTTGTTGATCTGCATGGTGCCAGTGATATTTATTTACAAAAGCTATTCATGACAAGTTTCCGTAGTCATGATAAGAAAGTCATTCTTAGTTTATTTCTTTAAATTAATAATCTTGGAACGACAATATAAAAAGTTTAGTCAGTCATACAGGTTGAAAAAGGACACATTGGTAGACCAACTCATCAAGTCAACAATTTGGATTGTGTGATTTTGTTTTAAGTATGGGGATTTTTGTTATTTGATTGCTAGGGACTAAGGATCGTTTTCACGTTTGGTTGAGAATATCCTAGTCGACCGGCGTATACTTCGTACTTGGGAGATCAGCGCCCCAGGGAACGAACGACGCACGGGTTCATTCGGCGTTTAGTCAAACAGTTCCTATACTGCAGCGAGACGAGCAAACGCCCTCAGTTGATCTACCTATGCAATTGCACATAAAAACCTTCGTACGTGGATCAGTAGCTCGGTAGGGATATGCCCCTAAGGGTGGTGACAGCCCCTTAGCGATGCAAGCTTATGCCCCGCGAGAACCTGTCCTGTCGTAGGGGACCGTAGGAAGTATAGCTGGCGCACCCGGCTAGAGCGGCGAAGGAGCGAAGCAACCTCGTCCGTCTCGGCGGTTCACGAAACAGTATGTGTTGTTCCTGAGTTGTCTGTAAAAGTTATGTTATAAGGTACACTCCTGCGTGACATGGTCGGGAGAGCCCTCGTTTTCACGCAAGGGCCAATGCGCTCGACACCGGAACACTACAACACACATGACCTTGACAAAGTGAAGGTTGAACTAACAAAAAGCACATGCACATGAGTGAAAGAGCGACCAAGTGTTGAAACAGAATACTACCATACACATGTACTTGACAAAGTGAAGGTTGAATTAATAAAAGCACATGCTCATGAGTGAGATGGGAACCAAGTGTTGAGACGGAACACTATCATACACACGTACTTGACAAAGTGAAGGTTGAACTAACAAAAGCACATGCTCATGCGTGAGAGAGCGACCAAGTGTTGAGACGGAACAGTACAAGACATATGGGCTTGACAAAGTGAAGATTGAACTAGTGAATGCACATGCAGATGGAGGAAAAAGCAACCAAGTGTGAAACGGAACACTACAACTTCCATGAACTTGAGAAAGTGAAGGTTGAACTAGTGAATGCACATGCACATGGATAAAAGAGCAACCAAGTGTGAATCGGAACACTACAACACACATGAACTTGACAAAATGAAGCTTGAATTGACGAATGCACGTGCACATGGATGAAGGAGCAATCAAGTGTGAACCGTAACACTACAACACACATGAACTTGACAAATTGAAGATTGAATTGACGAATGCACATGCACACGGATGAAAGAGCAACCAAGTGTGAATTGGAGTGTCATCATGTAAGAGTTGGGTCATGTATGTGAGTGGGACTTCAAACATATGCTCGTGGCTCATGAATACACCCAAACATGAAACGGAATGTCATCACGTGAAAGTTGAGCCATGCATGTGAGTGAGACTTTCTTAAACACATGTTTGTGGCGCATGAATACATCCAAGCATGAAATGAAATGTCATCATGTGAGAGTTGAGCCATGCATGTGAGTGAGACTTGCTCAAATACATGTTTGTGGCTCATGAATACATGCAAGCATGAAACGGAATGTCATCATGTGAGAGTTGAGTCATGCATATGAGTGAGACTTGCTCAAACATATGCTTGTGGCTCATGAATACATCCAAGCATGAAACAAAATGTCATCAACTACTATACGAGTGAAAGTTTGAGCAATACTAAATCAAAGCACAAGTTTAAAGCAGTAGAACAACCAAGGAAGAATTGGGACTTCACGTACTCCTATGAGAGTGAAAAGCGTGAGCTAGACAAGATCAAAACATAATATTTTAGCATGAGATCACCAAGAAAGAATCGGAATTTCACCTACTACTATGTGAGTGAAAGACATGAGCTAGACAAGATCAAAACACAAGATTTAAGCATGAGATCAACCAAGGGAGAATCGGGACTTCACCTACTACTATGTGAGTGAAAGAAAAAGTTAGATTAGACCAAATCACAAGGTTTGAGCATGAGATCATCCATGGAAAAATCGAAACTTCGCTTACTACTATGTGAGTGAAAAGAAAGAGTTAAATTAGACCAAATCATAAGTTTGAAGCATGAGACCATCCATGGAAGAATCGGGACTTCACCTACTATTATGTGAATGAAAAACATGAGTTAGACGAGATCAAATACAAGATTTGAGCATGAGATCATCCATGGAAGAATCAGGATTTCACCTACTACTATATGAGTGAAAAGCAAGAGTTAGACAAGATCAAAACACAAGATTTGAGCATGAGATCATCCAAGAAAGAATCGGAGCATCACCTACTACTATGTGAGTGAAAAGCATGAGTTAAACAAGATTAAAACATAAGATTTGAGCATGAGATCAACCAAGGAAGAATTGAGACTTCACCTACTACTATGTGAGTGAAAAGCAAGAGTTAGACTAGACAAAATCACAAGAGCATGAGATCATCCATGGAAAAATCGGGACTTCACCTAGTACTATGTGAGTGAAGAGCAAGAGTTAGATAGGCAAAATCATAAGTTTGAAACATGAGATCATCCATGGAAGAATCGGAACTTCACCTACTACTATGTGAGTGAAAAGCAAGAGTTAGACAATATCAAATACAAGATTTGAACATGAGATCATCCAAGGAAGAATCGGAGCATCACCTACTACTATCTGAGTGAAAAGCATGAGCTAGACAAGATCAAAACATAAGATTTTAGCATGGCATCAACCAAGGAAGAATAGAGACTTCACCTACTACTATGTGAGTGAAAAGCAAGAGTTAGACTGACCAAATCATAAGATTGGAGCATGAGATCATCCATGGAAGAATCGGAACTTCACCTATTACTATGTGAGTAAAAAGCAAGAGTTAGACTAAACCAAATCACGAGGTTGGAGCATGAGATCATCCATGGAAGAATCGGGACTTCACCCACTATTGTGTGAGTGAAAAGCAAAAGTTAGACAAGATCAAATACAAGATTTGAGCAAGAGATCATCCAAGGAAGAATCGGAGCATCACCTACTACTATGTGAGTAAAAAACAAGAGTTATACTAGACCAAATCACAAGATTAAAGCATGAGATCATCCATGAAAGAATCAGGACTTCACGTACTACTATGTGAGTGAAAAGCAAGAGTTAGACTAGATCAAATCACAAGGTTGGAACATGAGATCATCCATGGAAGAATCAGAACTTCACCTACTACTATGTGAGTGAAAAGCAAAAGTTAGACAAGATCAAATACAAGATTTGAGCATGAGACAATCCAAGGAAGAATCGGAGCATCACCAACTTATATGTGAGTGAAAATCATAAGCTAGACAAGATCAAAACACGAGATTAGAGCATGAGATCAACCAAGGAAGAATCGGGACTTCACTTACTACTATGTGAGTGAAAAGCAAGAGTTGGACTTATGCCAAATCACAAGATTTGAGCATGAGATCATCCAAGGAAGAATCGGAGTATCACCTACTACTATGTGAGTGAAAAGCATGAGCTAGACAAGATCTCTAAGAATGAGAAAGGAGGAGAAGAAGAAGAAGAAGAGGAAGAAGAAGAAAGAGATGACGAACAAGAAGAAGAAGGAGAAGGGAAGAAGAAGAAGGAGAAGAAAAATAAGAGAAGAGGAAGAAGAGGAAGAAGAAGAAAATGAAGAAGTCGAAGAAGAAGAGTGAAGAAGGGGTAGAAGAAGAAGAAATAAAAGGTGAGGAAGAAGAAGAAGAAGAAGAAGAAGAAGAAAAAGAAAAAGAAGAAGAAAAAGAGGAAGAAGAATCTCCCCCTTTCCACTCATCTTCTTAATGTTTTGGAGATGGAGCCTCAACCTTGATGAAGCTTCTTCCTTCTTGCACAAGTACCACCTTGGCTATGACTTTCTCCTTCATCAAGCCTCTCTTTCCTTCCTCTCTCAGCTCCACCCAAGCGATGGCAAACTTCTCCCACTATGACTATGGAGTCCTCCTCTCTAGGAGGTCTATTGGGACTCCTTCTAGCCTCTCTCTCTTCCTCACACCCTGGGGGGCTATGGCGGATCACCTCCCTAGGCCAGCTTCACCTTCACTCTCCTCTAGAGCTCTCTCCTCTTGCTCACAGTCTCCTCTAAGCTCTCCAACTGGTAGGGGTTCCCCTCTCCTCTCTCCAAGTGAGAAAGTGCTCCTATGAGCTCACTTGGGCAGCAAGGGCACCCTCATGCAAATGTGAGTGTGGCGGACTGAATCCTCAGCTTACGTAGGTTGAAACCAGCACTCCGATCAGCCCATGGGCCTCTCCATGTGCCTTGAGGTGAACCGAGGTACCCCCAAGGCAAAATTTCACTACTAGGCCATTCCGGAGGTACCAGGGCCTTATTTTGGCCAAGTATATGTAGTCCGAGTGGTTGGTACCAACTCGGATTTCCTTTTGGCCTCCTTCAGCCTCCTTTTCATTTCCAAAATGCTGCCCCCTTGGGTCCTTATGCCCAAGGAGCAACCTCACTTGAGAAAAAAAAAACCTAGTGGCAATTTTTCTCGATTTTTGCAGTATCTACCTCATTTTTGGTAGGCCGAGGTATTTTCCCATGCCTCGGTACAGTTTCAGCCTTGGATCTGGCTGAGATCCAAGGCCAACAATATTCCGAGCTGTCCCCAAGTAGCCCTTGCTTTAAATTTGGACCCCTAAGTTCAATTTTTTAACTTTTGGTGCATCTGACTCTCTTTTTGGGCTAAATGCACATTTTTGTTTCTTTCCATTTTGGGTTGCCATCTCATTCCGGAGCTAACCGTTTTGGGCTGGCCCACAAAAAATGACTAGTTCCTCTCCACCATAAGATCTGAGCTCAGATCCATGGTCCACAAAAAAAACGACATCTCCCCTTTGGATTTTCTCTTATTTTCTTCTTTTTAATTAAGATTTTGTAGAGGCCATATCTCTGCAATCTTGATCGCCCTACCTCATCCTAGGAGGGATGAGGTCTTTTTTTATTTTTTTTTTTATTTTTTTTATGTGACAAGTGTTCACTAGCTGTTGAGTTTTTTTCTAGGCCATGAATCCTCATTCATGGCCAGATTCAGACCCAGCAGTTGGTCGTTATATCTCGGATTACAATCATGGCACCCCCATGCTCCTAGGGGGATCCATTTTGCCTTCGTTAGTCCCAATTTTGAGCCCCCTTTGCTCCGATTTTCTTTGGACAACCTTTTTCTTATTTTGAATCTCTTGAGGCTCTATTTTTTCATGCCTAGCTAGTCCGAGATATCTCGGACTGCTGGGCAGCCCTCCCAACACCATTATTTCACTCTCTTTCCTCTCATGATTTTCTCACTTGTCCCTACTAGTGCTTGCACTAGTGGTGTTAATATTTTCCACCGTTTAGATCCTCGATCTCGACGGTGCCATTTGCTTGTGCAATTATTTCTTGTGTTGGCTCATGGTTCCCTTGGGACATCTCAAGTCCCCGCCACTTCCCTCCGTACTAGTTCCGTTTTCTTGTCTCACTGGTAGTCCCGCCGGCACGTGTCCCATTTTTTTTTACTATTATTATTTGGGTTCACTTGGTCCCCGGCAACATCCCGCATGGTGTCTCATATTTATTTTGGGATTTCCTTGCCCTTGGTGGGTACAATATCTCTTCCTTAGGTGCCACATGTGTGTCGATTTTTCTTGGTCGTGAGATCTCATCTCACGGTTACCGTTTATCGTCTCTACTTATCCCATGTCGAAATCACTTCTTTCTAGCATTTCGGGTTTGCTGTGGCTCATTTTCCCTTAACCTAGGCATCCTTATGCAGTCCGTTATTTCTCGGATTGCAATCATGGTCATTTTTTTAGTGCCACAGCCCCACAATTTGCCCCATACTAGAAGAAAATAAAGTGTTTGATTCCCAAGTGCACCCAGGCTCAATATTGGCTTCGGATGCACTTAAAACATGTGTTTTTTCTTCCCCATGCAGTCCGTTGCAACTCGGACTACAATAGGGGTCAATTCTCTAGCCCCAATGTCCCACAACTAACCCTCTATTGATAGAAAAAGAAACGACAAACTTCCAAGTGCATCCGGGCTCAATTTTGGCTCTGGATGTACCTAAAACATGTGTTTCTCCTCCCCCATGTAATCCGTTATATTTCGGTTGCATGGGGGCTTGATTTTCCTTGATTTTTTCTGCAAAATCGAAAAAAATTCAAGGTCCTTTGCAACCACCATATTTCAGAATGAATCTGGTCACGGATGTATCTCCCCAAGTGACCGTTTTTTACCGTTAAGGTTTTTTTTTTTTTTTTTTTTTTTTTTCCTCCTTTCTTAGACAGTAGGGACCTGCCAGTCCCTACTTGTGACAGTCCCTACTGACGGTCAACTCACTTACTCCCTCTTACTTTTTTTGTTTTATTCTCCCACATTTTTCTTTTCTTTTATTTACTTTTCTAGCATATCAAGTGTCAAGTAGGCGTTAAGGCCCTTTTCTAGGTCCTCCTTCTTAGTTTTGGCCCTTCCTATGCCCAAGGTGCAGTCCGTTGTATGTCGGACTACAATAATGGCCTTATTATGGCCATGAGAGTTTCCCTCTACCTCTATTTTCCTTCCACAGTGACCCTTTCTACTCCGATTTTCTCCCGGAGACCTATTTTTCACATGGGGTCTCTTTTGACTCCATTTTCTTGAGGGATGCTGATCCAAGATTTTTCGGATTGCTCTCATGCCTCCACCCTTCAAGTTTCTTTACTTTTTATTTTATTTTTGACATTCCCGTTTGCTACCTAATATGTTTGGCCGTCAAGATCTCGATCTTGACGATGCACCTTGTCATAATTATTTTCTCTCGGTCGTCGGAGCCGTCCACCTCTCGACCGCCCACTTCTCTCGCCGTTCGTCATGCCGTATTTCTGCAAGTTGACGGTCCTTTGGTCTTAGTTAAGCCGAATTGCAGTGGCCCTCCTGGCCTCATGCTATGCCCCTATGAGCCCATGTTATCGTGCTTACTTGCTTGCCGTCGCGGGTTCTTTCCCCCGACGATTCTCAACCGAGGACATCATTCCTTCTGGTGGCTTAGTCCTTTATCTTTTCTTTCTCTCACCTCCTTTACTCTAGATTTCTCTATCGTGCACAATCTGGCTATATACAGTCTCTCCAGTGGCGGGATGTTATTCGGGACCCACCGGTCCCGACACATTCCCCCCACTCATTCGCTATGTCCTCATCGCGCACCAATCTTCTGTCAGTGGGGGCTTGGGGGGATAGATGGGAGAGGAGGACGGGATGTCACAGGTGGTTAGTTTGCCAGGGTCCGTTTTGTCTTTTCTTGTTCCTTTCTCGTTTTTTTTCTAGTTTCTGGTCCTTGGAGCGGGAAAGGTGTATAGGATTCAAACTTTCTTTGTTTTTCAGGCTTCCCATATCTCATTCATCACTCTTAGAACATCAGGTCCCTTTCATCTCTTTCGTCACTCTTAGAACATCAGATCCCTTTTATCCCATTCATCACCCTCAGAGCATCAAAACCTCCTTTTGTCTCATTCATCACCCGTAGTACATCAAACATTTTTCGTCTCATTCATCACTCTCCGAGCATCAAATCTCATTTCGTCTCATTCATCACCCGTAATGCATCAAGCCTCTTTTCGTCTTATTCATCACTCTCAAAGCATCAAATCTTTTTTCGTCTCATTCATCACCAGTAGTACACTAAGCCTCTTTTCGTCTCATTCATCACTCTCATATCATCAAATCTCTTTTCGTCTCATTCATCACTTTTAGAGCATCAAATCTTCCTTTCAACTTTCCTCTTCTCGCTGCCCCTGCTTCTCCCCCAAGCCTTGCCATCCCAAACGCCCTTTGGCTGATCCTTCTTCCATCTCGTGTCAACCAGGTCCCTTTTCTCGCTTCCGTCACCCTTAGTGTTTCTTCAAATTGGTTCTTCGACCTGTGCAATCCATGCCTCCCGTCATCCTTTCCTCAATCTCAAGCTCAACCAAATTCACACGTATTTCTTCCAGGTCATTCCGTCCGACTTTTCTCTAGTCCAGCTTATTTCACAAGCATGTCTCCCTCATTCGACCTTTCTTGCACCCAAGCTTTATCAATTTTACATACGTGTTACCCAGTCCATTTCATATGCATCTTTCTTCCGGACATCTTATCAGGCCTTTCCCAAACCCACGCAAAGTCAATTACACATGCCTTTCTCTTCTGGACACCTTGCCAGACCTTTCTCAAGCCCACACAAAGTCAATTACACATACATTTGTCTTCTGGACATCTTGCCTGACTTTTCTCAAGCCCACGCAAAGTCAATTACACATACATTTCTCTTCTGGACATCTTGCCAGACCTTTCTCAAGCCCACGCAAAGTCAATTACACATGCCTTTTTCTTCTGGACATCGTGCTAGACCTTTCTCAAACCCACGCAAAGTCAATTACATGTCTTTCTTTTCTAGACATTTTGCCAGACCTTTCTCAAGCTCACGCCAAGTCAATTACACATACATTTCTCTTCTGGACATCTTGCCAGGCCTTTCTCAAACCCACGCAAAGTCAATTATACATACATTTCTCGAGCTCATGGTAACATTATATTTTGCACGCTTTTTCATCAGTAGATGACACACCTTCCCCCCACTCAAAATGCGATGTTCCCATCGCACGACTGGTTCTCACTTGGAGGTACGTAGACCTTGCCCTGCCAACTAAGTAGACGGATGCCGACCCATTAGCCTAAAAAACGAAGGGTGATCAGTCCTCCCCTGCTGATAACTCACCTCATCCTCTACTCTAGTTTGTCGGGCACTTCTCTTGAGATGAGCATCATCATTGAGGTGTCTCCTCGCATCTGTCAGGCGGGTCCAATCCACGCCTCCTAGGACCCCATCATACCGTAAGTGGCCCCCTCGTGAATCGTTCCCCCGAAGTGGTATGTTCTTGGATCCGGCCTCTTCCTTTCAAGAGAGTTGAGGCCCTTTATCAGTCTGCGAGTGTAGTTACGAATACCTCGCGGTTAGTCCCGGAATGGTTGTAATCATCCGGCAGGGCGGTGTCGCTCGCTCTGTGGTGGCTGCGGATTCCACGCGGTACCCCGCCCGACCCCCCCCTTTGGACAATGCCGCTCAACTTAATGTGAGCAACCTTGGTCCATCCCAAACGGCCACGCCGCCCCTCTACGATATGGCGTGTGGTTGGGGAGAGAAAATGAGACTTAGGAATAGAATGACTTTCTCGTCTGTTTGGCTCCACGTCCTTGACGTTTAGGTTCTCAATATGAGGCGCAGTTTGAACTCCCCGACTAGAGCTCATTGTCGGAGGTAGTTCCGGACGACGAGCATCGATCAAAGAGAACGATGCCTTGGTCCTTCAACCCTTATCCTTCCTTATGAGGAATAGGTCGCGCTGAGACTTTTCCCTTGACGGGCAGAGGTCCTGGGGTCACGGTGCATGAATCGCTATCCCCCTCATGCTGAAACCTGAGACTAGAAAGAAAGGAAAACTCAATCACTTGCAATTTTTATGGTCGGCCCGACGACCTTTCCTCAAATCGCCTTTGGTCCCTTGATTATGCAATGCAATATCTAGTTCTCATGAAAACGCTTAATCCAATGTTTTTTCCAGTTCAGCCTCTCTTCAACAGGGCCACCCCTTGTGACCGATCTGGTGGTCGTTTTTTCAATAGCCATCTTTCAAGGCCGACCCGTCGTCCCACCTTCAATCCTCAACCTTCACATTCCCCAATATCCATTCCTTATGACCGTCCCAACGGTCTACGCCTTGCTCGACTTAAGACTCGGTCTCCTTTATCCTGCCCTTCTCCTTTCAAGGCATCATTCTCTCTCGTCTATTCTCATGGCTATTTCAATGACTGACCCACCGGCCTTTTCTTTTTCACATTGCTCATTCCAGCTCATTCTCAATCAACCTTTCTCAATCAGTCATGCAGGGGACCCCAGTGCCTATTTCAAAAGAAATGACCCTTGTCAGGGGCCATTTCCGAACAACCTGGTTAGGGTTATCTTTTCCATTCTGAAATTGAACAGCCTGGTTATGATCATTCCTTTCCATTCTCAGTCGAATAGCCTCGTTAGGGTCATCCCTTTCCATTCTCAAGTCGAACAGTCTGGTAAAGGTCATTCCTTTTTCATTCCAATCTAACAGTCATGTCAGGGTCGCCCTTATCCATTCAATGTTAGCGCCCGAGGGGGTGGTCCTCTAGGACACGAATCCCATTTCAGTCTCAGGGGTTAGAAGGTGACAATCTCTAGCAATTTTATGCGTGAGGTTTCCTTTGTCCTTTCTCAATATCATTTACTATCATGTATCCATCCGACTTAGCGTCTAGTGCTCGAGTCGAGGTTCGCAATCCTCAAGCAGCACTAGCCCACCCGGCCGTTCAACCAGAGCAAAAGAAAGGGGCACCCCCTCTATTTTCATTGTTTCTGCCCTCACAGCTTTTGACTATTTTCAAACTCATTCATGACTCAGTTGGATTAGGCTCCTAGAGAAGGGGTGTTCTTCACGCCCCTTTACCTATAGGTTCCCTAACCTCTCTTGTATTCGACCAACATTCAATACCTCGCTTTGCTCGTCAATCTGCGCTTACGGTTTCTTCCCAAAAGCAAAATCCTTATTCCATTCAAAGTTCACAGTACATCCTTCTCAACCAGTTTCATCCCATGCCCTGTGTCATTGTCTTGCATATACTCTTTCGACTTAGCTCATCTAGGAAGTAGTTTCAAAATGCTATCTTCTAACTCATCGTGACATAGCTCTGGCTAGTCCTTATATCACTCATTCGTAGCAAGCTCACTTTGTTATCTCAACTCTGTCATTCCAAATTTGCAAAAGAAAAGCACAATTCTTGTTCAACGCTGATAACATCTACTCTCTATTGTTGTCGAGTGTCTCATCTCACTCGACCCCCTGCCCATCCTGACTTTCTGCGGGTTGTTTAACTCCTAGGCCAAATGTCACAATTTCCCTCTTTCTTTTCACAATTTCTTGCAATTCCATCTCATTGTAAAAGTCCAAAGGCATGGCCGCCACTCCAGCCTCTGTGAGTTCCCTGGTCTTGATAATCCAATCGTGCTTGATTACACTGAGTCATTGTTCAAACCAATGACTAGGCGTCATCCCAAACTCATCTTCCCATCTGAAGGCTCCTCCGCGCGGTCCGTTTGTCGGGGGTCACCTTTCTTCTCTCGGCCTCGAAATCTTCACAAGCGGTTATCGGGTAGCTGAAAATTCAGGAACGGAAATTCTGAAGTGAGAGTTTTTGACAGTCTGAAAATCATGAATGGTTCTGAAGTGGTGAAAGGTCCGAAGACCTTGAAAACCACATGTTTAGGCAACCTGCATCCTGAAGTGGTGAAGGGTGTCATGAAGTGGTTAAGTGAGAGTTTTGGGCAGTCTGAAAATCCTGAATGGTCCTGAAGTGGTGAAAGGTCCGAAGACCATGAAAACCACCCTTCACCACTTGAGGATGCAGCCTGCCTAAACAGGTGGTTTTCAGGGTCTTCAGAACTTTCAACACTCCAGGATCATTCAGGATTTGGACCATTCAGGATTTTCGGACCTGAATGGTCCTGAAGTGGTGAAGGGTGTCCTGAAGTGGTGATGAAAAGTACGATTGTTGTTAACCTACTCTCGAAATTTCATCCTTCTTATCGCCACTGCTGATTATTGTAACCTCTTGCATTTCTTCCTCCTCGTCCACATCCTCTTCCGTCCGTATGGGGCTGAACTCACCCGTGAAGTTCTTTGGATCCAGATTATAAAGAATCTCTGCCTCGTCCCATCTCCGTCCTCAAAGTCCAGGTATCTCCCCTCACGACTGTCGTGGCCGCTCCGCTCTTCAAACGGGTTTTCCCTTCTCTCTTCCCCATCTTCGCGTCCGTCGTACACGTCCTGCCTCCCCTCGTTCTTCCCATGCCAAGGCTCATGCTGCTCGCATCTGTCGACCCTTCCTTCGGCAGAGGCCCGAGTCTTTTCTCCTCCTGCTCTGCCCCCTTCTCCCACACTCGCCCTTTCTTCCTCGCTCTCACTTTCGGATGAGATATATATACCTTCTCCCTTCCGAAGGGGCGAAGACCCTCTACACACGCGCTTTCTCGCTCCCCTGCCTACCACTTGTTTGGACAGATATCCTATATAAAATTTTCTCTTCACGGTCCTCTGCTCTCGACTTGGTCCTGCCCCCTTTCGTCGAGCCTGTTGATGACACCACTTTCATTTTTGTTGTCGAACTCCATTTTTGCTTTTTTTTTTAAGCCTTCTTTCCTGATCTTGTATAACAAAACAGCTTTCACACGTTCCCCCAGTTCGGTCGGCAATACCCTTTCCCCCAGAACGCTCCCAGTACCCTTCGCACCAGACCATTAATATACATTGCCCTTTCATGCAAACACCATATTCGTAATGATTCCATTATTTTCTCATCACGAACTATTATACAACGCTTCCGACAACCTTTTCCCATTGTCACACAGAACCCGCTATCACAAGGTCCCAGGACATCCCACCTTCCAGCTTCAGTCAGTCTAAGCCATTGCCCCATCCCCCAAAAAAAATGAAAGTCCCACATACGCCGTCAGAGACAATCCCATAGTGTGGGCAAAGTCGCTGTCAGTCCTGAGTTTGTAGCCCCTCAGTTTCCTTATCCTCGGCCTCCTGAAGCCATTGTTCCACTGGGTCCTGACTTAGAAACCTGACCAATCGTTGTCCTGGGAAGGGTCCTTTCAATCCTGTTCCATCCAAATCTTCCAGTTCGAAGGTGCTCGGTCCCACCCGCTTGGCGACCCGGTAGGGGCCTTTGAACCTCCTCCCCAGTTGCCAAGACCAAGTACTTTATAGTGTCGAGTTTCTTACCAATACCGTCTCCCCCACCTGAAGTGACTCCTTTCGGATATTCTTAACCTGACCCCACCTTGCTTCGTCCCTCATTCTGTTGTCTACCACCCAGTTGGCGATGTCTTCCATGACCTCCTCGTTCCTAAGGACTTGCTGACATCTTGCCTGAATTAATTCTTTCGTGGTCATACGCGGATCGTCATCTAACCTGTTCCAGGTAGGTACCAATGCCTCCACGGGAAAATCGTTCTCTCTTTCGTACCAAGGTTCCGCTGGGATACATCTCGTTGTCCTCTTAGGTGTCATGTTCTTCGAGAAGACAGCCTGCTTAAGATAGCTAGGTCAACTCCCCAGATAGTCCGCCGCGAGTTTCGCAATCGTGTTTTTTAAGGTTCGGTGCCCCCTTTCCACAGGTGCATTGGCCTCCGGGTGATATGGCTCGATGAGTTTGATAGGTATGTAGAGCTTTTTAAGTCTTCCCAACACTTCTTGGTTTACAAACTCTGTTCCATTGTCTGCTATAAACCTCGTGATGAAGGGATGTCTCAGGTAGAAATCTTCTATCCAATCAGTTACGTTTTTCCCCATTTTTTTCTTGAGGGCGACTGCTTCTACAAACCCACTCAAGTTGTCCCGCGCGTCCTGGATATACCTGTATCCATCAGTGGATACGGGCATAACCGCAAGGTCAAGGTGGACCAGATGTCCTGGTCCCAGCACCCGAGTTGGCCTAAGTGGCTCGAAGACGCGTGCCGAGCTCCGCTCCTGGCAGATTAGGCAGGTCTGACAATATGTGGCGATCATTCTTGCTATGCCCGACCAATAATAGAGAGGCGTTATCTTAGCAAGGGTCCTTTTGGATGATCGGTGTCCCCCTGCGAGTCCGTCGTGCATTGTCTGGATCACGTCCAGCTGCCTAGACCTTCCACACACAACTCTTCTAAGCGTAACACCTTCGTCCCTTCTGAACAGATGGCCGCCTCTCAGGACGTACCTCTCGGCCTCCTCCCTTGCTTTAAGGCTGACTTCCGTGGGTTGTTTGTTTCCTACCAGTAACAATCCAATCTCTCGAAAAATCCCTTCGCATATATGAACATAGAAAAACTCCCTTCTTTTTTGGTCCTTGTCCTGTCTCTCCTGCATCTGGTTTACCATCAGCTGCAACTTTTTTCGTTCCCAAGACTCCACTAGGCTCATCACGGCTTCCCGACCTCCCTCAACCGCCATTGCTATCAATTCCTTCCTCGGTCCTACTATCGCTCCCCACGAATTCTTCTCCTCCTTGCGTCCTTGGGTGGTGACTGGTCCTTCTCTAGGTTCTGCTACTACGGCAAGAGCCCCTTTTTCCAAGGTCTGAATCAACAATTATCCCGACGCGCTATCGGCCCGAATACCCTTATAAGGGTATATGGGCACATTTTTGCATCTCACAAAAGATGCGTTTTCAACAGTATCCGAGAGAGTGTCTCATTTCTGAGTGACCACAACCAGCTCTTAGAGGTTGGGAGTGACACTCACATTTTGATCTGATTAGAGGGTGAGTGGGCATGCACTTTGAGGGCACGCAAGGTATTTTAGGCGGACTCGTTTGGTTAGGAGAGCGGCACCTGCGCCAAGTAGCATGAGCTAGGAAAGGAGTGTGAAGAAACTACAATAGCGCATGCAGTGCGCATTCGCGTTCAAAACCGGAAGTTGATGATTGGAGCTAGGATTTAGTTATCAGACCCGCATGACTTATTTGAGGCAGTACTAGCATCAGTAGGGAGCAAAGTACCTGACGTCCCGGACCGACCATAATATTTGGTCAACGATAGAAGCCGCGGGTGACACTATAAAAGTCAGAGTTTTTCCAACGTTTAGATACTAGAAGTGCGGGTTTTTCTTTGACAACCTAGCGAGAAAGTTCAAGTTTTGAGTAGTGGCGCGGTTGTGCCACATACACGAAAAGAGGCAGATAAGGTTGGTCCCTTCATGCGGCAAGGGCCGGCACGTAGGAACCCTAGGACTGTATGGCGTGCCTAAGTACAACCGTTATTACAATCCGACAGGCCTAGGCCTAGGCCTAGGCCTAAAAGCGGACGTCTTTATAATAAAGTCCGCGCCTGTTATCTCCAAGCTTGGGCTTAGCCCTATAGATTACGACTTTGGACTAATACCATGAAGACCTTGGGATGAAGGCCAGTGGTTGGCAGTAGAGGAGCAAAGGAGTGCCATGGAGGAAAAGCTGAGGGGTTGAGGGTCCCGACAATGGGCCCGACCGGCAGGGGCGAGGGAGTATCGGTAGGTCCTTTATTTCTTTCTTCCTTCTATCAGTTCCTCTTCCGTCCTAATTTTAACCCAGGTGGTGGAACTTGATGAGAAAAACCAAATATTTCTGAAATGCCTAGGGGCCGGTCAACTCCGTAGTGACACTTCGGCCGAAGCCCGGTGTGGTCCTTCGGGACATCCGTTAAAATTGGGGCGATACAGAGAAAGCTTGTTTGGCCTGATACTATAAGAGACAACGGAGCGGTGGGATCAGGTCGATGTTGCTGACCTTACCAAGGCAGTTGTCGGGGCTCCCCTGTTGCGCTAGCATACGATACGGCGAAGGAACCACGACGGAGAAGAGGGGAGACAGGGAGTTGACGAAGGCTGAGATAGGAGAGGGAGGAGTAGCGGAAGACTGATTGAAGCGCCTAGTAGCTGTTTCCTTCGAAGCATCCCTGAGTTAGTCGGAACTGTTCTAAGTTCTGTTCGGCCACTGTGGGATGCCTCTATCAAGGAGTCGCACTAGCAACGGAGGAAGCGGGGAGCGGTGACACGACTAAGGAGTGGACCGTTCAGCCAGAGGGTGATGTCTAAGTAAGAGCGTGTCAACAGGGTTGGTAGGATGGTAAACTATTGACCAAAATAAAGTGAGGGGTCAAGGGAAGCGTCGCTGGTGAAGGCGGCACGACGACAGTAAAAGTGCACCTCGAGTTTTGCTCAATAGGCTGAAGGCAGATGCACCTGGGTTCAATTCCGTGCCAGATACATCCGAAGGTAAGGAAGGGGAAAGCACCGAGGCAGGGGGGCTATGGCTGGGGTAAACCGCTATACCCCGCTCTTTTCCTAACGAAAACAAGTGTAGTCGGGGTTCTCTGGACAAGGCGATCATAGTGGTAGCGTTAGCTTCGATGAAGTGAGTTAGAAGGAAAGAGATGTGTGCGGAGATGGCGATGAAGGTGGTGGGGCAAAAACGAAAATTAGTATAGCTTGTCCGTTTCTTGATGAAAACGGGAAAGGGAAGGTGCGATTTCGGGGTTTCGGGAGTGGGCGAGCGCGTTGGTCGAGGCAGATTTGAAGGAGGGATATTATTCCTGACGATATGATGCATACGAGCTGCACCCGGGAGTGAGTGCTGATATTAAGTTGAGAGTGTAATGTATATTCCTGCCTTTCAGGGAAAGCATCGTATCAGGACCGTTTTGACTCTGTCGTTGCTTGATCAACTTCTGATCACAGTGGTTGGTGTTAGTCATCTTTATAAATGCAGTCGTCCCCACCAGTAGGGTTCGGCCGCCGGCATGACCAGATACTGGAGAGAGAGAGAGAGAGAGAGAGAGAGAGAGAGAGAGAGAGAGAGAGAGAGAGAGAGAGGAGAGCTACCGTATAGAGCTGGTGAGATGGGACGAACGTGAAAATAAAAAAGTACGGTGTCAGACTGCGAGCTAGCTAGAGCCAAATTTGGGGGTGTATCTGCCCATGATTTTTGTGAGGATTCATTTTGAATTTTTTTTTTTTAATCTTACAGGTGGAGGTAGCCTCCCACATACGGTTGAAAAGTGTCGCATGTCATCGTGATATGAAATGCATCGTCGCATATCATTGTAGGAGACACTTTCTCACTACCTCTTAGCCGCGGACGCAGTTGAGAGGTAGCTTGCTCGGGGTCGACGTGGTACCGGCCCCAAGGCACTTTCATTTAGTAAGTCGCATTTGGTATATCGTCGTAACCCCTCCGAAAAGTTAACACAGAGATGGTCCTATGGAGTATGGACGAATCTTAACAGAAAGTTTCGTCTCTGGCCATAGCAGGGGACAATGTGGATGAATCTTCCCAGTTCTCTTGAGGAAGGTTCGCTCTCAATGTGCACTTTTGGTAAGTGCTGATGCGGAGAGTGTGAGTCCTTACATATGAACGAGAGTTCGTCCTCGGATATCCCGAGCACCATGCTATCTAGGCCCACTAATTCAATCGAGATTACCGAGTCTTGATCAAGGCCACGATTAAGGCATCAGGCTGCCATTGGAAGATGCCTGCAGCCATTTCGACGGTTTGGCTGGGTTTCCACTCGAGTAACGAAGGGTTGTGTCAGTACTACGCTGAGATCCAGTTGTTGCTTCTCTCTGCGAAGTACAGCTGCTGCATTCCAAGGAGTGGTTGTGGACGCTGCTATCTTGGGTCACTACAAAAGCCGCCGCAATTACTGAAGGAATGCTATTACTAGATGACTGTTTGTTTATTATAGCTACTGTTAAGGTTGGTTGAACAACAGAATGTCTGCCGACATTGTTTTGCTCTGAGTAACACTTACAGTAATTGTGGGAACTACTCTAAACTATCGATACAATGAGACGATTATTGGTCGTTACTATCAATCTTCTCGATCGGCTGAATTACTGGTCATCATGCTGATATTACCGACGCAATCAGTCTGGTGTTGATGCTATAGGAGTTGAACGTCTTGCTGCCACTGTGACTCGAGGTCGCTGACTTAGTTGCGACCAGTGTTGTGGGTGCCTTTATGTTTCTGCTGATGCTACCATGTTCATAAAGCAATGGGTTGTGGTTACCTGGCGGGAGTGAGGTCATTGTCGTTTCCAGCAGTGACGCCCGACTCTTTGCCGTGGTTGTTTGAAGGGGCTAAGAGTGTTAATCAATGCTCCTTGAGAATGATACTGTCATGGGTTTCGTGCAGTAGAATGTTGTTGTTACTATGTGGGGATGAATGTTACGCAGTACAGTATGAGGGAACTGCCCTCACTATGGCTAGATGCTACTGCTAAAGCGCACGACTGTTGTTGCTCTTGCTGTGTGTACTATGCGTTTGATGAATCTTCGTTGAACTCTTCTCTGTGTATTGTCAAACACTGCGTCGCGCATTTCATAACGAGTCTTGTTGCTGCAACCGGATATCATATGCGTTGAGTTTTATGGGGTTGTTATGCTTCCACTTCTATCCTAAATAAGAGCACAGAGGGTGTGGACTATTTGAACGCAAGCCTTTCTAGGCTGTGTAGCGGCGTTTGTAGTCAGAGGTGGAGGTACGTTGACTTGAAGGAGTGATCAGGTTTTATACACCGGTCATTGCTGTGACTTGGAGGTTCATCTAGGGACTCGTACTTTATATTCGGACCGGTAGCTGATCATCTCTAATGTGTTTATTGGCCACCATTGCGGGGCCCTCAGGAGATTGAAGATAGCAAGGCTCTCTCCTGTGAGTTGAGTTTGTCCCTCTCTTGTATCTCGAGGGTCTGAAACCCCTCCTTCTGCTTTTCTTACTCTAAGTTTAGTCTGACTGGTTCAGAGAGGAAGGCAGCAGGCGGGATTGCAACCCGTAGGACCGCATCAAGACCTTGTGGGAGGTCCACCCACCGATTGTGGGAGCTTTGCCGGAGCGCAGGCGGGGTTCTTAAGGCAAGGAACACTTAGGTATAATCTCGCTTTACTCGTGTGATCCCGTATTCCCTTAAATCTACTACCTTTTTCTAACTAAGATTTTGATAAAGACTATTTATTTTTAACTTTACATTGTTTGTAGTAACTTTGTACTTTATTTCTTGAACCATTGTGAACTGAAAGGAATGAATTATATGTGAAAGTCAGATACTTAATCTGTTTGAATTTAGAAAAGAAAAAATGGGGGAAAGCGGGATGAAGGTGTTGTGCATGTGTTCGATCGGGTAAACCCCAGTTTGAGCCCCTCTGGGTAGATGTGGGCTCAGTGCTATGTTTTATTAATGTTTGTTGGGTTGTGCGAATGACCCTCTTATGAATTGTCCTACCCTGGGTAGGATGGATCAATCGCTGTCTTTTTTTAGGGTTTCTGAACAGGAGGACGGACACCCTGGGTAGGGAAGGCTCAAATTTTTGGTGTTTCTTTTAATGAGTCTGAGGGCGTGTTTTCTTCTGAGGGGGACAAAGGCATAAGACTAAGCGTACCCCAGGGTTAGGGCGGCTTAGCCATAACCCATGAATTAACTGACCAACCAGAGTATAAATTTTGATATATATATTTATTGAATTTATACTTTTGACAGACCGGGCACCCTGGGTAGGGAAAACCAGTCAGTAAGTCAAGTAGAACAGAAGAAGAAAATGAAGTAAATGAAGAATAAAAAGAAGGTAACTGGGCAGACTGAACGTACTCTAGGGTTAGGGCGGTTCAGTCGTATGCTCATGATAACATTAAGGAGCAGAGAGTTAGTACAAATTTGTTTTTATTTTTCCTTCTAAGCATCAGGCAGAATCGGAAGTTCCATTATTTTGGGAATGTTCGATCGACTGCCTAACAAGAGAAGAAGAAACATTAAAGTTTGTACAAGTATTCGTTTTATATTGGCTGTTGTTATGGCTAACTAGGCGTACCCTAGGGTTAGGGCGGCCTAGCGATATGCCTTTGTCATTAATGTAATGTGAGTCAGACGTACCCTAGGGTTAGGGCGGTGTCGAGCGCATCGGTCCGGCACTACTCAAGGGCAGCGCGGGACCCTCCCGGCTGCGTCACGCAGGAGTTGCCATTTAATCCTCGTCGCGATACATACATGGAGCTTTCGCAAAGCCGCTCCGGCCGAGTGCGCTAGCCATACCTCTTGCGAGCCCCTACGACAGGATAGGGCCAACGTGAGGCACGACTTACCTCCACCTTACGGGAGCTGTCACCTCCCTTCGGTGGGCGTATCCCCGCCGAGCTACCAGTCCACCGTACGAAAGTTGATCAGTTGCAATCGCAGAGGTGGACCAGCCGAGGGCGTTTCTCGTTCGCTGTCGCATAGGGAGTACGGGCGGTACTACGCCTCTATCGGACCCGCACGCGAACCGACATCTTGGGGGGCTAAGGTCCCAAGCGCGACTCGTCGCCGGTCGACTAGGACGTATCCCATACGCCACGCGCACACCACTAGAAGGAATATAAAAATAAAACGCCCACACAACTTACACACGAAACGATACAACATAACCAACGCGACAACGCTCCTAGTCTCTCGGTAGCCTTGCCATAGTTTTCCAATGCGGAATCGGATAGGTGTCGCGCGCGAGACTTGGTATAAGAACGCACGGACGTAGGGCTAACTTTTATCGATTCGCGATGCAAGCGTACGCAAGCGGTTGCAGTGATGGCGTACTATGCAGTACCCATACTCATGCGGTCCTCGCTAATCTCGAGAACCGCATTCGACACTCAAGTGTCCGATGACACGCGCCTTGAGGGTTAATCTCTCGACGCTGGACAACCGCCAAGTGCGGTTGAAAACCACACCATCTTCTGCACCTTGCGGAGAGTGGGTGGTACACAGGTTCATACCTGTGGTGGTACTTGTCTCTTATCGTCCTGGAGACCAGCTCCATCATCTAGGGCCTGAAAAAAGTCAAGGGGTTTGACTTTGATGGCTGCCACAGACTACAAGGTCCAACCGTAATAATCCTAAAAAGCAAATATAGGCCGAAGGCCTCCCGACCCCGAAATCGCAAATTTGGGTACCCCCTTTTTTCTTTTGGTTGGCACCACGGCCTACACCGATGCTGAACACTCATGCATGTGTACGAGTCTTTTGATCCCATAACTCCAGACACTTGGACGACGAAACGTCGCGCGCAAGACTTTGTTATAAAGTTGCACGACTGCAGGTTTGTCCTATACCAACCAGCGATGTTAGTCATACGCGGTAATCGCAGTCTCGGCCTCGCGATATTGAATTGCTGAAGGAATGTATCGTGAGGGGTTGACCTTCACGATATTGAATGGCTGAACGACATGCCGCTCGGCTGCCGCGATATTTCTGCCCTTAGGGTTGGGTGTCTCGGTGGGCAGAGCAGATAGGCTCTGCGCGAGGGAAGGCTCCTCCTCTGCGGAGCCTAGGGCTTGGGATGTCCTGGACAAGGACCTTGAATCCCGGCCCAGGACCAACGTCCGACTAAGAAATCAGAAAAAGTATACAATCAAGAGGAAGGGGTTTGCTGCCTGCCTCAGCCCATATTTAACCCTCAATATGCTTATCTCTTGGGCCATGCGAACTTCCAACATAGGTACACACACACACACACACACATATATATATATATACAAGGGCATAAGTATGTGACGATCACTTCTCAAAATCACAACGGGGCTCCTCACAACCATATGTATACGTGTGATCGCAGACAGTCAAATCCAAAATCCGAACCACAGAACATACATGCAATCACATCAAAAGTCCAACAAGTCCACGCATTACACGGAGTCAACCCCAACCACTCTCTGTACTCATACCCCTCGCTTTAGCCATGCAAGCTCCAACCTCCAGCCAACCAACTATAATTAAATACTCAGTACGTTTGTTAAATGGTCATTCAATAAAAGTCCGGGTGAAACCTTAATAAAACAATAAAACTCACCAGGGCAAAAACCTTTTTAGGTTGAGTATGGAGAGCGAGTTGGAATTGAGTCGTAAATCGACGAATTGGCAACCGACTTGTTATCAATGATAACAGAAGGTGATCCTCGAGGGATTAAAGTTGAATCTAGTCCAAATCCTAAAACACAAGACAGGCCAATCCCCCAGCTAAGTTTATAAGTTCATGGAGAATAACCTCCATATCACGATCTCACTTAAGTCGCCCTAATTAACTACGTCAAAACCTACTTCTAGGCAGGTGCCAAAGCGAAGGTAGACCTTGGCATAATCTCCCCTACACGGAGTGGATCTCCCAGAATTGCCACCTGTTAGATATAGTCTAACTCCTCTAAACTCAAAAAAATTTGGCAGTGCTTCCCGTATGAAAAGTGTCATCGCAGAATTTATACTAGCCCAAAAATCAAACTTTTGGATTCTAGAATGTCAAAATTTGTCCAATTCCCTGATTTAACAAAAATTTAGGCAGCACTTCCTTTAGAACGAAAGACTTTCCAGATTTATACTAAGTCATATATGAACTCAAATATAAAATTTGAGTTCTGTTAAGACAAAATTTTAACTAACTCCTTAGATTTGTAGAAATTCTGGCAGCGGTTCCCGTAAAAAAAGTGTCATTCCAAGATTTATACAAAGCTAAGATTAGAATCTGAAATGGTTTTGACTCTTCCAGGCCCAATTTTGTCTAACTCCCTTAATAAGTAAAAATTTAGGCAGCACTTCTTTTACAAAAGGAGGCTTCCTAAATTCTTACTAAGTCAAAAGAACCCAGAAGACTGGATCCTGAAGAAGACAAAGTTTTGACTAACTCGTTGGTTTTGTAGAAATTTCAGCAGCGCTTCCCTTAGAGAAAGTGACTTACTAAGATTTGTACAAGACTAGTATAGATAAAAGATCCCAAAAAATGCAGAAATTGATCTAAGTAAAAACATCTCAGCTCAGAAAATGCAGGAATTGAAACTAACTTCTATGGCTCTAGCACGTGGCGAGCAACTAAAGCAACTACCTATCAACTGAAACTCAGACTAAGTAGTGACATCATTCAATCACATGCAGACCAACCCACAAAGGTAAGTGCTCTCACCATCCCCAAGTCAATTTAGCAAACAATAGTTCATAGTCTTCCAATGATTTATCCCTTTATACCCAACTTACCTAGGGCATAAGGCTAGACCACCCAAACTTATGGAACATGTCTAGCCCAACCATGAAGTATACGCAAACACAGAGCACAATAACTTTTCTCTTCTTTGGGTTTCTGACTAAGCCACCCTAGTCGCCCTAAACTTTTTAAGTATCCAAAATTTATATAATTGTCTGCACTTAATCTTTTGAGGTAGCATATAACTGAGTCGATCATCTTCAGCTCAAGACTCAGTCTGCCCCTTCGTACCACAAGTTTTATTCTTAATTTGTACTTTCTGAAGTTGGTGGTAAACTATAGTCAGACCACTCAAACTTATGGAACCCTGTCTGACTAACCTGTTCATAGATAATATAATAATAAAGTATAACCAAGTTATAACCTTCTGGTTCCAGCATGTGCGAGGCGTTGGACCAAGACCACCCAAACTTATGGAACATGTCTTGGTCCTCAACCTGGTTCATTTCTCCGAAAAGCCAAACCAGGAAGAGGTTGAGTCACCCAAACTTATGAAACATGCTCAGACCTCCTCGTTCAAGGACTAAAGAAACTGTCAAAAACCCAAAGTAAACAAGGCGACCAAGGCATCCAAACTTATGGAACATGCTCGGCCCCTGAAAAAGTCAACCACAGTCAACCCTCACAGTCAGAGCAACCAGACCACCCAAACTTATGGAATATGTATGGTCCTCCAGGCAATCCAAAATAAAACATAGCACTGGGCCTTCACAAACTTATAGAATTGGACCAGCCTTTTATTGACCCAGTCAAACTTCATGCAATACAACCTTTCTTCCACCCTTCCCCCAGATGCAACCCCACAATCTGCTTTCAGTTAGACAAAGAAGCTGAAACTGACATTATACATACATTCCTTTACTTAGTCTGATTATATCCTGATGAGAAAGTATCAATCATAGGGACAGGCATGCATACGTCAATGAAGCTACATGGGGAGTAGGCAAACATGGGTGTAGTGGGTTGTACAGATAGAGATGGATTACCTGATGGTTCCCTGCCTCCAGAACCTCGCCTAGGTTCCGGCAGAGCTCCCGCAATCGGTGGGCTGACTCCCCACAGAGTCTTGGTGCGGACCTATTGGTTGCAATTCCGCCTGCCGCCTTCCTCTCGTAACCAATAGACTAGACTTAGAGTTAGAAGGGCAGATAGAGAAAAGTTTGAGACTCTCAGATCCAAGGAGGGCACACTCAGACTCGCGAGAGAGGGCCTTGTTATCTTCAGTCGCCTGAGGGCCCCGCAATGGCAGCCAATGTATCAGCTTGGTTACCTTTTGGGGTCAAACTGCCGAAGTCAACCCCCTGACGACCTCCCAAATCGCACCACTAACCTCCCCCTTTCCCAAGCTCAGTCACTCCTCTAAGCCCAATCGCAGCCGCCCAACAGCCTGTAACAATCTTTGGAGGCAGCAACAAATACTTAACGGCAGTCCTCAATAACCGCGGTAGTTACCAGCAGTAGTAGTTCTCTGCGCTGATCAACATCAACAACAATAGTCTTCAACAGCAGCAGTTTCCAGCGCTGATCAACAACAACCCGCAACAGTTATTGGCAGCAGGCCGCAGCCAGCAGCCATGTGCATCAATATGCAGCAGCAGATCGTGCGGCCAGCAGCAGCCAACAGCAATACGCAACGCAGTCAACAAGCTCGACAGCAGTGGCCAGCAGCAGCAGTCGGCACACAGTACACAACAGCAGTTCGCGCACAACCAGCAGAAGCACGGTAGCTTGCTTGAGCAGCAGGTATGAAGTGAATAAAATTGGTGAAGACACTGTAACCCATCAGTCAGTAATAAACCCCACGACCGCAGTAGTAGACCCGCAACCACAGCAAGACAACAAGGCACAACAGTGCACAGTGCAGCGGGCATATGCCAGTTCACACAGTCGTTCAGCGACGGTACAGCAACCAGCAAGCTGGTACCAGATACACCCGCTTCATATAGCGGTGGGGTATGGTAAGATACGTGCCAAGCACAGTAACCAGACAGCAACTAGTAGCACAAAAATCGACAGTTTGATAGTTCTGAAATCCCCGGAGATACTTTCCTGCATCCCCACACCAACGGCTATGCCTCGCAACTGTATCCGGCCCTCAGTGAACCCCGCAACAGCCACAACGATCTGCAACCAATACAGCAGCTGCCGTAGCAACCACACAGTCGGAGTAATCAGCGGCAATATAGCAGAGAACATGACGAACGGCCTATCAGGCTGATAACTGCAGAGCTAGGCACAAGGCATCCGCAACCCCGCAGAGCACGCAAGAAGAGCACATTCTGTGGATGGCAAAACGACAGCGAAAACCCATTACAATACCAAGTAGCCTGGCCTCTCCGCTCAATCGAATGCTCTAGCCACCAGACTAGTCCCCTTTCTCTTTCCTAGCACCGCAGGTGAATGGCCTTCCAGCCAGCAGGTAGGCTCCCCTGCCGCTGTTTGTTACACTCCCCGTCCCTCACAACTCAACCACTCCTTAGCGCCTTATCAGTCTGCGACATCAGATCCTTCGGCCAGGGGCAGTAAAAGCTGGCAAGACACGTTGCCTCCTCGTGACACGGCTATGATGGCTTTCCTTTACGATGACACTCCTTCACGGCGACGCCCCACGGGAGTAGGCTGCGACCCAATCACAGACGAGCCCTCAACTCCTACAGCCTGTTTTTTACCTTCTGCCTCTCGTTGGGACGAGCAGCAGACCACCTTCCCGACGAGTTTTTTCCTACCTGGTCCTTTATTCAGCGCTGCTCCGCTCAGCAGAACCTGGAGCGACTTCGATAGCCAGCTGGGCTACCTCGCCTCTGCCATTGATATTTTGATAGAAGAACGCACGGCCTACATGTAAGCCTCTAACTCGCAGTTGTCCGCCCGCTACTTACTCCAACAGGATATGCAGTATTGAATGAATCTGTCCGCAAAACGCGGTTGGATTCATCCCCTCCTCCCCTTCACTTTCTATTAACTCCCTCGTCACCAACTTTCTTCTAATCTTAACACCGGATCTGAGTTCGCCCACTCTCAAAGCCTCGACTACGAATCTCCTCGTCTAAATCCGCTCAGAGATGAACACTCCCCGTTCGTTACCTCTTTCCTCTGTCTCCTGCGCACACCGTCTTCTTCCTAACTCCTAATCCACTAGACTAACAGTCATACTAACCTCAAGATCGAGGTCGCCCTGTCCCGAAGACCCTGATCTGTCACTTCCAATCGCCCGATTCCGTCGAGAGTTGGGCCATCCATGCACTCCCTCCCTCGTCTGCTTTTGCGCCCGCCATGGCTCCTCGCACCGTTTTTCTTACAAACTTTCGCGATACTAATCCTTTCGCTATTCTACCACTCCCAACGGACTCGCCCCCGTTCAAAACCCCCGTATCAAGCTCTTCCCTGCCTCATCCTACCAAGAAACGGGCGGGCTATGGCTTTTGCTTCCTCTCCATAGCCGTTCTTACCACCAATACTTCCGCCTGCATCCGTCACCCCCTCCCATCTAGGTTCACTCGTATCTCTCCGCTCGGCCCCGACCCTCGACGTCCTTCACTGTGCGCTCACCTCCCTCAACCGACCGTGCCCCGACACAATGGCTCGCCCGACAACACCAGCCTGCCCATCCGCTATCGCTCCGCCCGACTCCAACACCGCGCTCTGCAGACCTCCTCCGCGAGTCGCTTCATCAGCGCTTCCGCACAGCTTACGCCAGAACTATTGACGGGTCAGGCGCTGCATCTCGCCTTATACTCTCCCCTTCCAGCCCTACGTTGGGATCATACCAATCTCCTATGTATCGGTCCAATTCTAATGGATGTCCCGACGGACTTCAGCCGCAGTGGTGCCCTGAGGCACTATCGCGGCCTGAGTGCCCCTAGGCAATCCAGAGTGCCTGGTAACGCCCTCTCACCTGGACTTGGATGCGGGTCTATACTCCAATAGTCCACTATTGTACCTACTAAGCTAGGCCCCACAGTGACTATTAGCAAGAAAGTAAAAAAAAAAAAAAAACTTACAAATATAAAAGTCGGTATATATATATAAAAAAAAATAAAACAGCAAAGTCATAAACTGAGGAGTGGGGACTACGGGCCCCTCGCCAGTCCCATGCGGCGGGCCCGTCGCTGCGCCGATAAAAAGAAAGAGGAACAAAGAAAACTGATGGGAATAGCCCCCCCCTTGGGCCCTCAACCCATCAGTTTCCCTCGTGCTGCTCCGCCGCTCCCTTGTTGTCGTATGCCAGCCTCGATCCCCGTATCTCCGCCGTGTAAGTCCGGTACCGTAACCTATAGGGCTAAGCCCAAGCCTGGTATCAACCCGTGCGAGATTCTGTATAAAGCCGTGTAACGCCGGTGCTAAAAAATGCCTCAGCCATATTTCTACCTGCAATCAGCCCATCTCCACTAGGCGTCCCCGCCGGCTAGCCCCGACTACGCCGTGGCCACAACACACGCCGAACCTACTACCAGCCATTTGCGGCAACACAATGGCCAAACCTTTTAATTGTTTAGATCACTCGGCAATCAAACCCAAACCGGACATCTATGCCTGCGACATGATCAAGGAGGGGAAAAATCACACACGCGCCTTAAGACTGCGCGCCCACTCACGCTCTGTCCTATTCAACCATCCTATTAGTGTAACCCAACCGACTTAGTCGCGACTCGCGAGGCACACTTAGGCTTTTTAAACCTACTTTTTGTCACTTGCAAAAGCTAGGGCGGGTACCCTTGTCAGGGTACTCGCACTGAGAGCGGTCCAACATTTCGTCATTTATATTTGTTCATGCATATCAGCCACACCCTAGGGTTAGGGCAGCCTGATCACATTGCCTTATGTAACTTAAACTGTTATGGCTAACAAGGCGTACCCTAGGGTTAGGGCGGCCTAGCGATATGCTTTTGTCGTTAATGTGAAGTAAGTTTGACGTACCCTAGGGTTAGGGCGGTCCAACTTTTTGACGTCTGTACTTATGTTCAGGCAAATTAGGCCTACCCCTGGGTAGGGATGGTCTAATGTTACGCCATATGTAAATTTGTTTAAAGCAGCCCGGGCACACCCTAGGGCTAGGGCAGCCAGTCCTATGCTTCATGTTGTCAGTTAGGCAGAAGTCAGACGTACCCTAAGGTTATGGTGGTATGGTCGTATGCTTTATGTATACAGTTCATGTTGTGTTGGGCACACCCTAGGGTTAGGGCAGTCCAGATGTGTGTATCTTATCTGTTATTTAGGCAGGTCAGGTATACCTTTTAATTAGGGTGAGTCTGATCATATGCCATAGGAAAGGGGGATATAAAAGGGAAAGAAACTGAGAGGTTTAACGAACTACTTGGACCAAACTGATGTGGGATTGTGAGAGATGTTTGCTTATGCATGCTTGCGGGCTCTCACTCTGGGGCGTCTTTTTGATGGGTTATCTGCATTTCGATGCTCGCCGAGTGCTGGAGCTTTAGGTAGATGAGATGGATGATGTAAGGGAAGTTTGGGATAAAGATAGGACTGACCCTGCTTGAAGTCCGAATTGGGAATAACTCATCATACCATCCTCTGAAATGGAATCGTATAACCAATCTCCAGTTCTAACTGCCAAGCAAGTGTCAAGAATTAGTCTCAAGTATAAATTTACTTTGTCTTTCTGTTTTCGACTTTGTATAAATCTTGGCAGCCTCCTGTTTCTACGGGAAGCGCTGCCGAAATTTCCACCAATCTGAAAGAGTTAGTAATTTTTTTACTCGTATAAATTCTGCAAAGGAACTTTTCCTACGGGGAGCGCTGCCGAAATTTTGTAGAACTTAGAGAGCTGGATTATTTTCTGTTAGGCAAAATTTGGCAATTCGCCCTGTCTAGTGGAGACTCTGCAAAAATTGTTCGTAATTTCTAGTATCTGTTAAGAGAAGGTGGGGAAAAGGTTAGTAGAGGAGTTAGGCCTCGATATGGAGCATGTTCTCCTTAAAAACATAGTCTGGTCCGTTTTGGCCTGGAATGTGATGCAGGTCTGTGAATCTGATTCAAGGCTCGACTTGTTCGGCCTGATCCTACGAAAGATCATTCTTATGTTATCACTGATAATAGGTCGGTTGCCGATTCGTCGGTTTACGACACAACTTACCTGTTTCTGCATCTCAACCTAAGGCCTCGACCCCTGTGGGCTTTTTATGTTTTTTTTGGATTTGCACCCAGACTTCTTTCTAAATGGTCATTTTCAAAGACTGAGTACCAACCAATGGTTCTTTATACGAAAATCAAACGGAAAGCTACGATGGATACAAGACTTACAGAAGACAAATAAGGTCACGGTGCGGGACGTTGGGTCCATCCCAAACGCAGATCTCCTATCCGAAGGCTCAGTTGGGCATTCAATTTACTCGGTCTGCGACATTTTTTCGGGCTATAATGAGATCCCGCTTGACTACCCAGACCGCCATCTAACTGCGATGCATATGCTGTTAGGGCAAGTCCAAATGATGGTGGTGCCGATGGGGTGGACTAAAATGGTTGGGGCTTGTATGAATGAGGCAGGGTGTTAGTCGCAGAAAAACGGTAAAGTTGACTCCCTTAGGGTGTGTGAAGTTGTTGTTCGGATTTTGTGTGACCGTAGGTATGCGCATAAGATCTTTTGGATTGAGCTTGATATAATTTGGGTATTAAATGGGTCTGGATGGACATGCCACATTATAGGACCTAGGAAATAAGGATCACTGAAGAAGAAATTACTCAGATGATCAGAGAACGCAAGGCCACTTAAGGACAGAGAATTACAGAAGACAGACATAACCGTGGAAGAGAAAGAAACTTAGGCTTTCGGGAAGGGCAATGTGTTGACCCCAATGGGGGCATTCAATTTACTCGGTTTGCGACATTTTCTCGGGCTATGATGAGATCCCGCTTGACTACCGAGACCAGCATCTAACTGCAATGCATACGCCGTTAGGGCAAGTCCAAATGATGGTGGTGCCGATGGGGTGGACTAAAATGGTTGGGGCTTGTATGAATAAGGCAGGGTGTTAGTCGCAAAAAAACGGTAAAGTTGACTCCCTTAGCGTGTGTGATGTTGTTGTTCGAATTTTGTGTGATTGCAAGTATGCGCATAAGATCTTTTGGATTGAGCTTGATGATAATTTGAGTATTGAATGGGTCTTGATGGACATGCCACATTATAGGACCGGGGAAATAGGGATCACTGAAGAAAAAATTACTCAGATGATCAGAGAACACAAGGTCACTGAAGGGCAGAGAATTACGAAAGACAGAAAGAACCCTGGAAGAGAAAGAAACTTAGGCTTGCGGGAAGGGCAATGTGTTGACCCCAATGGGGGATTGTATTGGTCTTTGCTTTGTGTGGGATTGTGCAGGTAAGTAGCTTGGGATGCCTCAAGCGGGACAGGGTGAGGGGTACACGGGCGAAACAAGGGAGAGAGGAATGGACGGGGGGGCCTTGGGCCTAGTGTAAATTCTAACGCGGGCAAACAAATGGAGAGGAACTACATGTGATTGGGTCGGACTTGAGATCCCGCCAGAATTATCATACCTTTGGAAAGAACGTATCTGAAACCTGATTACGGAGGAAGAAGGATGGGAGGAGATTACAGAAGGAAGGGTGAAAGCGGTCGGGACGATCATCCTTTCCTAGCAAGGGTGACACCTATTTTGCACGACGCTTGCGGCAAGACAGAATCCGATGTGGCTTCTTGAGAATGCAGAGGCAAAAACTCGGTGGGCAAAGGAAAGGTTTGCAAACAAAGGGTAGGATGTGGTCCATAGTAAGGTCGTGATGGGAGGATGACAGGAGCTTAGGCCTCCTTGCCTACGAACGAAAATTTGGGTACCCGAGTTCATAGCAGACTGGTTTGGGGGGTTTTACCACTTTGCAGAAATAGCGGGCACTATGGAGCGGATACACATAGACTCTGCATGGCTGTCTGAAGAGTTTTATAAAACATCCTTGAAATACGGACCTTTCCACGACGACAGAGCCTGGGAGGTCCTCATCATTTTGAATATGGACAGGTATGATCAACTAGAGGTAACTCTGAAAATTAGGGAGACCATAATCCGTAGGGAGATAGTAGCTACACCCAACTATGTGGATGATGTGTTCAAACTTTTTGAGGTAATGGGGTTCAATTAGAAGCTGGAAAAACTCGAATTAGCGGGGCAAATTGGGGAAGTATGGGGAGAAGGGAGGAAGACCTATGAAAAATAGAGGGTAATACGGGATGGAAAACATGCATACTATGTAGACCAGTCAGGAGTAAAAGTACTAAGATTGAGAATGGGGTATCTGATTACTATGGAAATTACTGCTGCGTCGCGGAACAGGGACCAAAAGCGGAAAGACTGTACGTAATGGAGCGAAAAAGGACGTTCCTCAAAGATCGCATGCTGGGGATTGAGCCGCTAGGGAAGTAAATGACGGCGTTGAAATCAACCTACCAACCGTGAATGAGGTCCGACACCCGATAGTGGATTGGATCAGGGTCGAACTCGTGGGGAACACGGTTTAGCTAATAACCAAGGTCGAATGGCGTGCGGATGAAGGCGGCAGATGGAATCCAGACCTGCGGGGGCATATGCGCACAGAAGGGTGGTTGTATGTGTTAGAGGATGGGCGGCGCGTGTTTGGGGTCCTGCTAGTGTCCGGGGAAAACCCACTAGACCTGTTTGAAGGAGCATGGCAATTACTGTGGCAAGCGGGGTTCGAGTTCGCGAATCCGGAACTGGATGACGTAACAACAAATCTTAGGGTGGCCATGACCGGGAGCTTTAATCTGCCCAGTGAAAATATTCGAATGAGATTGTCGTCCTTCTTACTAGAAAGGATGGGCGGGTTAGATCACGTCAGGCATGCCGTGGCCATCTCACCAACTGGACATTCGAAGAGGCGACGGTCCACCGGGAGTATTACCAAGCTTTCTTGGAATTGGGGGCGTTCGATGGTGAGCAAAGGTACGAGTACTGCGAATACTGCGCGCAGCGTTCACCACAAGGCCCAGGGTCCCAGTTGTTGACGATGATGTCCTATGGGGTGTCATCAGAAGAGAAATAAAATGGGGACTGATCTACGTAGACGACATGTATCGCCTATACGAGTTACCAGAAGCTGGAGCAAGCTAATAGGAAGAAGGAAGAGAAAAACAAGGAAGATAAAAGAGGCAGAATAGGAGACAGCAAGCTGCATAGTGAGGGTCGGGGGAACATATGAAATAAGCAGGGACTCGACTTTTGTTTGAACTGTACAAGGACCCGCTAATCAACGATGGTAATGAGGCACGCCCGGATGTCGCGACGACCCACGCACCCTAGGTCGCCCACGGAGAGCGGAGACGGATGGGAGGTGTCGATTCCAGCAAGCTACGCAGTTTGAGGGATTGACACAGAATGAAGGGTTGTGGCCTTGGGAAGGGATCAATCCTTCATGATGGTAGAATATTTATGGAGCGGTATGAGGTTCAATAGGGGGCCGGGAGACGATTTATATACTGATTTGAGGGTGACGAGACCGTATATCTACAAGAAATTGGTTGGCACATGCTAGGAACCGAGATGGAACTAGGACATGGGTTGCTACCAATCTTCCGAAGGGCTGCCAGGGCACTAAACCGGATAGGTCAGGAGGTCCGGGGGAGAAGGAATGTAGGGCTGAGAACGTGGGTGGAGGTAGGAGGATGGCGAGAGTTTAGGGCCCCGATGACAGGATTGCGGTGCCGAGTACCCCGTTTCATGATAGACTTGGTATTCGGCAACCTCTCGAGGGCAAGAGACTTGGTGGACTCGACCCTAACCTGGATCCACCACTTCCAGCCATAGATGACATGAATGTTTTACGATGTGTTAGTAAGGCACAGACCGTTTTGGGGAAACCGGACCCATGAACTACTCGAAATCATCGAAATCCTGATATTCGTAATACCGCGCTTGGCGTTTGAAGAATATGGACCAATAATTATCTGGTAGATAAGAATGAGAGAAAACTACCTTGCGGGGGTGGCTAACCTGTTCGAAGAACCTGACGAACGGGACAGGCATGAGGGACCGGCGTGAGAAAGGTAACAAGGAAGGCAACAAAAGTAAAGACTAGGAACAGAATGAGGGATTAACCATCTGCTGAGGATAGTGGTCGGAGTCCTATTCTACCTGAGAACATGACAGGAAAGGACTAGGAAGACTACTACTGCTAAGGACAATGAGGGTATTCATAGGTCGGGAAGGCGAAAGGGCCACCTTCGAAAGAAGAGCCGCCAACCCTGGATACCGCCTTAGAACAGAGGCACGACAATGATGAAACGCCGAACCCCGGTAGCGAGCCTTCCGACAGAGGAAAAGGTAAGCGGCGCCCCGCTGAGTGAGAAAAGTTAGATAAGTCGTCACGAGCAATATAAGACGGAAAATATGGAAATGGTAAAAACAAGGAGGACCTTAGGACCTGGGAACGAGGGGAGCGGTGAACGACCGGCCGTTTCGCAAAAAAAAAATTCCTTGTGCAGGATTAGGAAAGGATGCCGTTAGAGAAAGAGGCTGAAAACCTGCGGAGCAAGGGGAGTCAAGGTACGGAAAGGGGCGTGGAATGAAACGAAGGGTCGATAAGGGATCGAGAGTCGGCAAATCCGGAGGGAACCAAGGAAGACGGGAAGGATCTCTCGACGGGGGAAAGTTCGAAAAAAGTTGCGGGAGGTAAACGAGGGTCCTAGGAAAATAAGGAAGGAAGGGACAAGGAAAAGTCGAGTCTGCGAGACTCAAATGGGATCATATCCAAGAAAGTAAAAGTCTCGGATGCACGAGGTAAGTTGGCAGAAATAGAAAAATGAACTGCAGAATACAAGGCAAAGCTTATTGAGGAGATGATGGCTGGGAATGGAATGGACCTTCCAAGGAAGGAGTTACGAGAGGAACGAAAGATCAGCTAGGGCGAAATCAGGCACGGAGGGAAAGATAGTAGCCACAGGAGGACGCCTAGCAAGAAAGGGAAGGAGAAGAGAGACCCCCCGGACGTAGAAGCAGAGAAAGTCACGAACCTGCCTGCCATAGATAGTGGACCTAACCGCTTGCCAACCACACCAAAAGTAGCAAAGGGGTGCGATGGGCTTTGGAGCCTCAGGGAAAAGGTGCTAGGATGGTTCGATCCAGAAGGAACGGCAAAAACTGGAGAAAAGCAGAAGACTGACAGGGAAGGAGAGGGGACCAGTACGCCTGGCGAAACAAGCAGCTCCGAGGGAGGTTTCAAGAAAATAGTATCTACCCTCACGCGCGCATTGAACAAAAATCAGTGGTACCCCGCAGATGCCAAAAGGAAACTCACCTTCGATGGGGCGAACATCACGGAAATCCTAATAGACTACGAGAACCTAACAACCTTGTTGAAATGGAGTGAGGAGGAAAAAATGGACCATTTAGGGCAGCATGCGTCATTGAGCCTAGGARGATATATAATGTCCATCGTCGTCGCCAGCGGATCCTGGAAAGAAACTCGAAATGAAATGATGAGGAAATACCTAAAGGCGGAGGAAATGGCAACAGAAGTTGAATTGGAAGCCGTTCAGATGAAGAACTATGGCGAGCCCGAGACCGGAGAGCTGGAGAAAGTCTACAGGAAAACAAGGGAAGAAGAACCGACACACAAAGTTACGGCAAAAAAAAAGAAATTCAGATATCAGATTCCTTTGAAAAGGTATGAGAGAGAGAGAGAGTAGATATGGCGGGTTGTGCTCGAGTATGTGACCAGTTGACGCCTTGTCATTCGGACTAGTCCTCGGAGGGGGAGTTCACATGCAAGCCGAGGGGATTTACAACTATACAGAATACCCCAACTTCTAATCTTGGAGGTCCGCTTGCCAATTAGAAGTACAAAAGAGGTGGCATGATAATCACGGTCTGAGTACAGAACGCTAAAAAGAAAAAGGAGTTGGGTTTGCGTCATGATGGTCGGTCGTATTGTTGGAGAAGGCTGGTTTGTCTGACCCAATTACTCTCTACAGGTTGGACCTAGCATTCGGGCGAGAAAATGAGTACTTACCAATCCAAAGATTGCAATAAAATGAGTACTTACCGGCTGGCCGGCACGCCGTYCATCCCACTGGCTGAAGAAGCAGGAGGCGAGGCTGCATGTTTGTCTGCTGGCTAGGTACACTACCCATCCTGTTGTTTGAAGGAGGTGCACGTATGGAGAATATAGTAAGAWAGAAGAGGGAGGTGGAAACTTGCTTGTTGGYTGGTGCGTTGACCAGCCTSTCGTGCGRAATGTTCGGAGATAAGCAACAAGTTCGGAGACTTACTATTTGAACGGATGCGTTGCTCATACCGCTGGTTGGGGTTGAGGCTTGCTTACTGACAAACACGCTGTTCGTTCTGTCGGACGGAGAGGCAACAAGCCGGCTGTGAGGTATAAGCTTGACTGTTGGCAGACGCACTTTCCACTCTACCAGGCGGAGTGGCTAGAAGAGAACTGTAAACTTGGGGACTTACCTGCGGACCAGTGCATGTCCCGCTCTGCAAACTGAAGTTGCGAGAAGGTATACTTGCCTGCTAAGCGGGGCGGCGAGAGTCAAGCAACAAGGGCTACATACTTACCTTTTGGTGGACAACACAACTTCCTGCTGAACGAGGCCAATGTAGGTTGGCAGCCGGGTAAGCGCTAGGCTGTTCAAGTTGAACGGGGCAAGGTCTATCCTACTAGGTGGAGTAGTTGGAATTACGTCGTGAGGCTGCAAACTTACAGAGGAGCCGAGATCATTGAGTTGACTGAAAGGGTGTCTTTGTTGCGTTTTGAGGAACCGTCTGGGAGTCAGCAATCGGCGTTTTGACTCCAGTTGACCAAATGATTGCGTGTGTTGGCCATCATTGTGGGACCCTCAGACGCACGAAGGTATCAAGGCCCTCTCTTGAGAGTTGAGTTGTTCCTCTCTTGTATCTCGAGCGTCTGAATCCCATCCTTCTGTCCTTCTTACTCTTAAGTCTAATCCTTGTTACGAGAGAAAGGCAGCAGGAGGGATTGCAACCTATAAGACCGCAACAAAACTTTGTGGGGAATCAGGCCATCGATTGCAGGAGCTATGACGGAACTCAGAAGGAGTTTTGGAGGCAGGGAACTAAGGGGTAACGGTTTTATCCTCCTTTTATAAACCCAGTTATAACCCATATTCCTACTTCTTGCTATGTTTGACTGATTGTATTGTGTGCATCACTACTTTGAATTTGAGTTTCACTCTAAGGACATGATCCAAACTTAAGTAAAGGAATGCATGTGTAATGTTAGTTTCAGTGTTGTTGTCTGACTGAAAGTAGATTGTAGGAAGGGATTGCATGTGGGGAAAGGATAAGAGGAAGGCAGTATTACTTGTGTCTGACTGGGTCCATCAAAGGCTGGGCAAGTCTCCATAAGTTTGAGGTGGTCCAGTGCTATGTTTATTCGAGGACCAGACATTGTTCCATAAGTTTGGGTGGTCTAGTTGCTTTGACTTGCGACGACTGTTTCTGGTTGACTTTTTGGGGACCAAGCATTGTTCGATAAGTTTATGTGGCTTGGTTGCCTTGTTTATTTTGGGTTTTCTCAGTTTCTTTGGGTTTGAACGAGGTCGTTTGAGCACGGTCCCATAAGTTTGGGTGACAACCTCTTGCTGCTTCACCATTAAGAAAAATAAATCGGGCGGAGGACCAGATATGTTCTATAAGTTTGGGTGGCCTTGGTCCAATGTCACGCACATGCTGAAACCAAAAAGTTATAATTTGGTTATATTTTACCATTTCTTTATCTATGAACAGGCTAGTTAGACACTGTTCCATAAGTTTGGGTGGTTTGACTACAGCTTATCACAAACTGGAGAGAGTATTAATTAAGAATAAATTTAGTTACAYGTAACTTGGATACTTAAATAKTTSAGGGGGACTAGGYTGGCTAACCTAGTCATGTGCCCAAGGAAGAGAAAAATAGTTGTGCTCTCTGTTTGTTTTTACTAAATGGCTGAGCTAGACACTGTTCCATAAGTTTGGGTGGTCTGGCTTTATGCCTTATGTAAGCTGGGTATAAGGGACAAATCATTGAAAGACTACGAACTATTGTTTGACCAAATTGAATTGGGACTGGTGAGAGTACTTACCGTTGTGGTTTGGCCTTGCATGTGGCTGAGTGAGATTACTACTTGGTCTGAGTTTCAGTTTGATAGGTAGTTGCTTTAGATGCTCACCAAGTGCTACAGCCATAAGAGTTAGTTTCAATCCCTGCATTTTATGAGCTAAGTTTATTTTACCTAGGTCAATTTCTGCATTTTTATGATCATTTGTTAGACTTGGTTCTGTATAAATCTTGGTAAGCTACTTGCTCTACGGGAAGCTGCCGAAATTTTTACAAAACCAAGGAGTTAGTCAGATTTGAAATTGACTGTCTGCGATCATATACATATATATGGCTGAGAGGAGTCTCACTGTGATTGTGAGAAATGATCGTCACATATTTATTCCCCTCTACGTATATACATATGTACCTATGTTTGAGTGTTCGTGTGGCCTAAAGAGCCCACGCTTAAGGGTTTAAATTGCAGTTGAGATTGAGAAAAGAAAGGGTGTTGCTTCTTAAAGTTTTTTGGTCGGACGTTGGTCCTGGGCCTGGATTCGAGGTCCTTGCCCAGGACATCCCAGGTCCTAGACTCCGTGTGGAAGGGATCACCCCCCTCGCAAAGCCTGTTTGCCTTGCTCATTCGGACACTCCGCTTAAGGCCCGAAGGTGCCGCAAAGGCCGAACGACTGTTCCTTCAGCTGTGCAATATCGTGAAGGACTTGACCCTCACGATACTTCGAAATTGTCACTTGAGTGTCATAAGCGGTACTCGGATCTACAAGGGGCCGCTTGATTATGGTCACTACATAGTACGTCATCATTGCGACTGCTTGCGTATTCATGCATAGCTAGTCGATATGGGAAGGTCCTGCATTCGCGCGGTTTTATATTAAGTCTCGAGCACGTCGCCTATCCGATTTCCACGTCGGAAGGTTATGGGATGGATACAAAAAGGGATTAGGAGAGTTGTTGCGTTGTTTGTTTTGTCATTCGGTACGTGTGATTGTTGTGGTGTAACGCGTGGTATGTAGGGACGCGTCCTAGTCGACCGACGACGAGTCATGCTTGGGACTTCAACCCTCCAGTGCGTCGGTTCGTGCGAGGGTCCGATAGAGGCGTAAAAACCACGCGTACCCCCTATGCTACAGCGAACGAGAAACGYCCTCGGCTGGTCCACCTGTGCGATTGCAACTAATTAGCGTTCGTACTGTGGACTGATAGCTCAGCGGGGATACGCCCATCGAAGGGAGTTGACAACTCCAGTAAGGTGGAGGTAAGTCGTGCCTCGCGTTGGCCCTATCCTGTCGTAGGGGCTCGTGAGAGGTATGGTTGGCGCACTCGGCCGGAGCGGCTTGTGGAAACTCCATCTGTATTCGCGACGAGGACTAAACTTGCGTAGCACGGCGAACATGTTCGCGGCCCTTCGTGTTCGGGCGAACACGTTCTCTCGTTCGCGTGAACGAGTCGAGAACACGTTCGCGGGAACGTGTTTTCGAGGCTGGCGAACAGGGTTCGCCTGGGCCGGTACCGGTCGCAGGCGAGACTTTGGAGGAACCTGCGGGAGCGTTGGTGGTTGTCTTTGGGGTGGGGGCGGGCGTGTGTGTGTGTGTGTGTGTGTGTGTGTGTGTGTGTGTGTGTGTATGTGTGTGTGTGTGTGTGTGTGTTGTCATATTTGCTATAAACTAAAAAAAACATGATTGTGTCAGACTGTTTCGTCGGACTTTCACCGACTTGTCGGGAGGTTGAACCACAACAGTCCGACCAGGATGGGTTCAAAGGTGCTTGTGTCATCATGACCTTCTGTGGGAGGACACTCTGATAGCCGTGGGAGGACACTCTGACATTCTGTGGGAGGACACTCTGACATCCATAGGAGGAGCTTGGAGGACACTCTTACAGACTGTTCATGCTCTGCTTGGTTGTGCAGCCCCAAACTCGTTGTTGCGAAGGCACCATGCCAGGAGTATTGTCTACGTTCATTTCATGTTGTAGTGAGTCCCTGTCTCCGACGCTGCGTAGTATGCGGAGCCTCTCACTGAGGATTGTTGTATTTTCCATTTCACTTCCTTAACACTCTTAAAGAGTATAAAGGGTCTCGCGTGACGCTCCCAAGGAGACCCACTTGCCAGTGTTGGGAAAGGCGGCGGGGCAAGGGACGGGCCCACAGGACACCTGTATCCTTTTTTTTATCTTTTTTTATCGTTTTGTGGGCTCACTCGCGTCGTTTCGTTTTGGACTTAGGGCCTCGCTGCACGAGACTGAATCTACCGCTGGAGTACGGAGAAATACGTTGCTTATCGTTTTCTGTCGTTTTGTGGGCCCGCTCGCGTCGTTTCGTTTTGGACTTAGGGCCTTGCTGCACTGCTCACGAAACTGAATCTACTGCTAGAGTACGGAGAAATACCTTGCTTATCTTTTTTGTCGTTTTGTGGGCCAGCTCGTGTCGTTTCGTTTTGGAGTTAGGGCCTCGCTGCACTACTCACGAGACTGAATCTACAGCTAGAGTGCGGAGAAATAAATTGCCATCTTTTGTCGTTTGCGCACGTAGATCCACGGCCCGCGCAGTTGTTTTTCGGCGTCCTGAAAGGGCGGTGGGGACGAACGGGATTTGTCGGTGGGGGTGCGGGGAAGTGGGGACCAGGGCAATGGACGGGGGGAGGGGCAACGCGAGGAGCAAAAGAGGGACCAGCGGGGGCAGGAACGGT
>BFEA01000356.1:774665-787011 GCA_003427395.1 Chara braunii | reverse complement strand
GAGAACACACGAAAGGAGGGTGGACAAGGAGAAGGGGACAGTTGTCCAAGAGGGGACTAGGGATGATTACCAGACGTGGGTGTTGACTGCAGCAAATCACTCTGCGTCCAATCTATCGTAGTTGACTAGGAACAAGCAGCTCCGAGGGAGGTTTCAAGAAAATGGTATCTACCCTCACGCGCGCATTGAACAAAAATCAGTGGTACCCCGCGGATGCCAAAGATGAGGCGAACATCACGGAAATCCTAATAGACTACGAGAACCTAACAACCTTGTTGAAATGGAGTGAGGAGGAAAAAATGGACCACTTAGGGCAGCATGTGTCATTGAGCCTAGGAGGATATATAATGTCCATCGTCGTCGCCAGCGGATCCTGGAAAGAAACTCGAAATGAAATGATGAGGAAATACCTAAAGGCGGAGGAAATGGCAATAGAAGTTGAATTGGAAGCCGTTCAGATGAAGAACTATGGCGAGCCCGAGACCGGAGAGCTGGAGAAAGTCTACAGGAAAACAAGGGAAGAAGAACCGACACACAAAGTTACGGCGAAAAAAAAGAAATTCAGATATCAGATTCCGATTCTAACCATGCCTGAAATCGATGACACCCTAAGCAAGTTGTTGGGAACCATGGTGTCTGTATCCTTCAAACTATGTTACAAGCAAGCCCAAGACTGCTCAAAGGACTCAGACAACTACTAACTCGCAGACGCGTAGAGGTGGAAGAGGCTTCGGAACCACAGGAAGAGGAGACGGATGAGGCTGAGGCGCCGCAAGGGGTTGCCAACCTCCAGAGGATTCCGAGAGACTTGGAAGACCTGGAAAAAGTCTTTGCAGACATTCGCGTAAGCCTACCCGACCGAGAAGGTGGCAAAGTCATGAGGACAGCACCCGGGACAAAGCTCAGCTTCCATGCGCTGCCCGTAGGAAAGTTGAAAGTTTAGATCGGGACCCATCATAAGGACGCACTAGTGGACGGAGGGGCGGAAATTACCCTCATACGGAGAGACTTCGCCGATTACGGGCTGTACGGTAAATAAGGAAATAACAGGGAGCATCCGGGGAGCCGGTGGGAAAATTATGTTCGCTAGGTATGCCACGAAATGCGCAGTCAAGGCGAGAATCAGAGAGTCGATCTGGTCGTTTCAGCGGATGACCGTGATGGAGGAAATGAACCACAACATAATCCTCGGGAGACCATAGTGTGCTAACGTAGAAATGATAGGCATGCACTTGCACGATGACACGTACATGGTAGATATAGAGGACCCAATGATCGGCCTGGGAGAACTTCTCTGACTCCTTGGGACAGGAGGAGACCCCCCGAAGGGGAAGTTGGCGACATGGTCACCAACGTTCGAGGATAGTGCGAGAAAAGGAGCATTCGCCAGAATGGAGGGTATAAGAGCAAGAGTGGAAATCATGACTGAGGAGACCTTTAGTAAAAAGGAATGGATTAAAATGAGTCTGCCTCAGAAGAAGAGGAGGCAAGAAGACGAAGTCTTAGGAGTCATGGTGGCAGAAAAGAAATCGGAAGTCGAACTTGGGGCCAGCTTGGCCAAACCCAGGGATTGACAGAAGGAAACACTAGAGGTAGCACTAGAAATTTCGGACCTGCTACAACTCATTAAGACTATCAGGTACCACAAAATAGGGTGGACCCGGCAGCACTTGCCAAATTTGAGGATGAGGTTCGAAAGGGCTACTGTTTGAACGGGAAGGTAGTCAGCATTCAACCCCGCGTCGCGGAAATAGCGAAGTCGTGTCCGACCGTTTATTTTTTAAAAGAAAGATCCCGGAAGGAAGTGTTCGAAAGTATAAACCAGTAGGAAAGAAAGCTAAGCCGGTCTCGATCCTAGTGGAAACGTCAAAGGAAGAGGCCATGGAGAAAAAGGAAGAAATTTTGAAGGTAATAAGGGAAAGGCGAGCGATGGAAGGGCATCGGATACCCGATGAGGTAGCAGACACCATGAAAATAGGGATAGATGGGTTCCTAATGGAGGAAGAAACCCGGCTGATAAAAAGGGCGTGCCAAGAATTTCATTTGGCATTTGTCTTCAATGACCATTAGAAAGGTCGATTGAATGCGAAACTAACTTCCCCCGTTAGGATCCACACAGTGGAGCATGAGTGCTGGAACGACAAAGGGTCTGCCTACGAGTTCGGAACAGCAGCAGAGGTCATGAAATTACTCAGAGCTAAGATAGATTCATTCGTGGCAGAACCCACTACGTCCCCCTATGCGAACAAGTGTTTTTTTTTTCGGAAACCCAACAAGACACTCAGGTGGATCCAAGATTTGCAAAAGTTGAATGCGGTAACAATCTAAGATGCGGGATCGTTTCCACACGCCGACCTGCTGACAAAATCTCACGTCGGCCGGAGCATTTATTCCCTTATAGACCTGTATTCAGGATATAACCACCTGCCACTAAATGTCAGGGATAGACCGTACACCGCCATGCACACCCCTGTAGGGCAGCCGCAGATGCAGGTAACGCCTATAGGCTTTACGAACATTGTGGCGGAAACACAAAGGAGGATGCTTGCGGTAGACGGGGACATGTTCCCGGAGAAATGCGAGCCGTATAAAGATGACAATCCTATAAAAGGCGCTTAGAACAAGGATGAGATGAAGGTCCAACCGGGGGTTCGAAAATTCGTCTAGGATCACCTACAGGACATCAAAGAATTACTCCAACGCTTCCTAATATATAATATCACCACCAGCGGACCAAAGAGCATTCTGGCGGTCCCGGAAGTAACCATATTAGGATTTCGCTGTGGGGCCTATCGAAGGAGGCCTGATCCTGCGAAGACAAACAAGATCTCTCATTGGCTGACACCCCTGCGCACCACAACAGAAGTACGGGCCTTCTTAGGGGTGGTTGGATTCTGGAGGATCTTTATCAAGGGTTTTGCCAAAATAGCTGAGCCTATCCTCGCGATGATTAAGGAAGGAGGAACAATGGAGTGGACCGAGGATAGGAAGGTCGCGGTTCAGACCCTCAAAAACACATTGACTTCTGATCAAGTCACTTTGGCAGCGCCCTGCTTCAACGACGAGGTAGGACGACCATTTATCCTTGGAACAGATAGAGGATCATTCGCAGTAGGAGGTGTTCTGATACAAAGGAGTGAGGAAGACAAGGAAAGACCAAATAGGTTCGAAAGCAGAATCCTGAATTATGCAGAACGGCGGTACTCCCAATTCAAAAAGGAGGTTTTAGCTGTCCTACATTGCCTAAGGACCTTTCAAGCGTACCTATTCGGAAGGCGGTTTATCCTGAGGATCGATCCGACCAACGTCGCAGGAGCATTGAAGAACTATAAGCGTATAGACCCGGCCGTTGGGAGATGGATAGGCTTTATCTGGCAGTTCGATTACAACATCGAGTGAATTGCGGGGCTCCAGAACAAGGCAGACGGGCTAAGTCGGGTCTGCATCACATCGGAAGGAATAGAGGATGCGGAACCAATCGACGCCTTCTTGGAATATGAGGGAGGAACCCTCGCCGTGGACAACGAGATGATGAGTCTCGCTCGCATGCCAGGGGAATTATTCGTCCAGACTTTGGGAAAAGGAACGCCTGTCGTGGTTGCAGAACTCAAGGAAGGACCAGCCACCACAGCGAGGCGTAAGGATGAAAAAGATTTGTGGGGAGCAGCAGTGGGGTTGAAAAATGAGCTGATAACAATGGTCGTTGAAGGGGGTCGGGACGCCGTGATGTGCCTAGTAGAATCTTGGGCGCAAAGGGAGCTCCATTTTTTAGTGAATCGGACTCAGGAAAAGCAAGATATGAGCCAAGAAGGATAATTTTTTTTCCTCGTACAGATGTACGACGACATCTTCCGAGAGATCGGCCTGTTACTTATAGGGAACAAGCAACCTATGGAACTTAGCCTCAAGGCAAACGAGAAAGCCAAAAAGTATGTCTTGAGGAACGGTCATCTGTTTAAAAGAGAGGAAGGGATGACGCCTAGGCGAGTCATGTGTGGAAGATCTAGGCAGCTTGACGTAATACAAGCAATGCATGATGGACTGGCCGGAGGACATCGATCGTCGAAAGGGACTCTTGCAAAAATCGCGCCGCTTTATTTCTGGCCAGGCATGGTTGGTATGGTGACCACTTATTGTCAAACGTGCCTGATTTGCCAAGAAAGGAGCTATGTGCGTGTCTTTGAACCTCCTAGACCTACTCGGGTGCTGGGGCCAGGGCATCTGGTCCATCTTGATCTTGCGGTCTGCCTATATCGACCGACGGATACAGGTATATCTTGGACGCAAGAGACAACTTGAGTGGTTACGTGGAAGCGGTGACTCTTAAAAGAAAGATAGGGAAGGGAATAGCAGATTGGATAGAAGACTTCTACCTAAGGCACCCGTTTATTCGAAGGTTCATAGCGGATAATGGGACGGAGTTCGTAAACCAGGAAGTACTAGGCAAGCTCAAGATGTTGTGTGTGTCTATCAAGATCATTGAGCCGTACCACCCTGAGACTAACACGCCAATAGAGAGGGGGCACCTGACCTTAAAAAATACAATTGCTAAGCTGGCGGTAAACGACCTGGGGAATTTGCCCCGGTACCTTAAACAGGCAGTTTTCTCGGAGAACATGACGCCGAAAAGAACAACGGGATGTATTCCGGTAGAACTTTGGTATGGAAGGGAGATTGATTTCCCGGTGGAAGCATTGGTACCCACCTGGAATAGGCTAGATGACGACCCGCACATGTCCACGGAGGAACTAATTGAGGCACGATGTGAACAAGTCCTTACAAATGAGGAGGCTTTGGAGGATATTGTGAACCAAGTGATGGACAACCGAATGAGAGACGAAGCAAGGTGGGAATAGGTCAAAAATATACGGAAAGAGTCACTCCAAGTGGGGAAAACGATACTGGTTAGGAACTCGACACTCGAAAGTACCTGGTCTGGACAACTGGGAAAGAGGTTCAAAGGTCCCTACCGGATCGCTAAGCAGGTGCGGTTGAATACCTTCGAGCTTGAAGATCTTGATGGTACTTGATTAAGAGGGTCATTCCCGGGTCAGAGGTTGGTCAGATTCCTAAGTCGGGACCCCGTGGAACAATGGTTACAGGAGGCTCAGGATAAGGAAACTGGGAATTAACAACTTGAGAAATGGGCAGCAATCACATCTGGATCATAATCTTGTACCTTCCCTATGTGAAAATTATCATGACTGCGAGGTTTTGTTTTCTATTCTTTTCTTCTTTGGGGCGGGGGTAAAGACTTGGGCTGAATGTTGATGGGGTTGGGAGCCATGGGGCGATGTATCATAGTTTTTGTGGGGTAGCGATGAAATTGTCCATATGGGGTATCTATGTGCAGGGGCAATGTACCATAGTTTTAATGGGATGATGGGAATGCCCGTCTACGACATAACTGTGAGAGGATTATCAACCGTATCGAGCTGAACAAGGGTTTTGGGGGAGTAAGCCTACAAGTTCGCAACTGGAATGAGAGGGAATATGTGAGTTTGGGGGGCAGCTGTGGGTTGCCTTGTTGTATGTTCACAGGACCAGGAAAATACCAGAAAAAGACAGAAATGGAATTCGGCAACGAAAACGACAACAACTTCATCAACAGGCCCAGCGAGGAACAAGGAACAAGACCAATTGGGAAGCCAAGCACCAAAAAGAGAAAGTTGTATTTGGGGATTGATTTCAACTTGGTTGTAGGCAGGGGAGGAAGAAAACAGAAAACCAAGAGGCCCTCACCTCTTAAAAAAGGGCAAGGGATATATGTCTCGTCTGGGAGTGAGAGCAATGAGGAAAACGCGAGCCCGGAAAAAAAACAGGAGTCGGATAGGGAAAGAAGTCAGGACCTTACGGGAGAGGACACCAAAAGCAGCGAGCAACATGAATGGCACGATGACGAATGTGATGAACGACCATACCCCTAGATGCCAGAAGAACATGAGGAAGGGCACAACCCCACTCGGGATAGCAGCAGAGGAGAGAATGAGGAGGAACCCAGAGAACTCATAGACATCAGCAGTGGGGAGGAGACTGAGGAAGTCACAAAGCCAACGGAGGAAGTACGATCGAGGGATGAGGGTCCGAATGATGAGAATGACAAATAATTCGAGAATTTGGGCCAACTTGTAACCACTGGTTCAACCAATGGACTAGCATCATGCGGCATGACTAGGTGTTGAAAGCACAGGAAAAGTTGAGTAGGGGGGAAGAGATAACGTCGACGACCTTCCTCACGGAAGAAGCACTCGTGGACTTGCAGAGAACGAAGAGAAGGGTCAAGAAGGAACTGGACGCTCGGGCAATGCAGGCTCAACACAAGGCGGCTGAGCAACAAGAGAGCAGTGGACGCAAGAGAGAATAACTATAGCAAAGCAAAAAGGGGAAGGGATACTTAGCACAAACAAGACGAGGGTGTTGATCTTGCATTTGAATTTCTAGAAATTGACTAGAACGGGACTACTCTCTGATATAAAAATGGCTAAGGATTGGGTAGCTAGTGCTACTTCGTATGAGTACTTGCTCCTTCAGAGAAACTTAAGGGTCGATGAGCTTGAGATAAGAACTGTGAAAGACTGACTTTGTTTGGGGAAAATAAAAGGGAAAAAGGGGTTGTCAAATTATGGAAAACTATTGCAAAATAATTTTGTATGAAAAGATGTGATTGACCCTTGGTCGGATTGATATGGTGTGAGTCTCTGAGAGAGGTTAGGGGACCTATGGTTAAAGAGGCATGAAAAATCCTATTCCCTAGGAGCCTAATCCAACCAGTCATGAATAAGTCCACAATGGCGAGAGGCATGAGAGGTCGGAAAGAGGGAGGATATCGAGCGTGGGGTAGTGCTAGTGCCCTTCGCTATGGTTGAACGACCGGGTGGGCTAGTGCTGCTTGGGGTCGTGAGCCCCAACTTGAGCACTAGACGCTAAGTCGGATGTATGCATGGATAGTGAATGATGTTGACAAAGGACAAAGGAAAAGGCATGCATAAAAAGCCAAGAAGATGGTCACCTTCTAACCTCTGAGACAGAGATGAAATCTCTGTTTTCGAAGCCCACCCCCTCGGGCGTTAACATTGGAATGGATAAGGACGACCCTGACAAGGTCGACCGATTGGAATGGATAAGGACGGTCCTGACAAGGCCGGCCGATTGGAATGGATAAGGACGGTCCTAACAAGGCCGGGCGATTGGAATGGATAAGGACGACCCTGACCAGGTTGTCCAACTGAGAATGGAAAGAATGACCCTAACCAGGTTGTTCGGAATGACCCCTAACAAGGGTCATTCTTTGAAATTGTTACTAGGGTCCCCTTGCACGGCTGCTTGAGAAAATGATGAGTTGGAAGGATCTGGAATCGGCATTGAGGAATTGTTTGAGAATTGGAAATTGCATTGCATACCAGGGAACCCTAGGCCTTGAAATGGACATGGAAATGACATTGAGAAAGATTTTTCTTTTTTCTCTAGTCTCTGGCCTCGGCAAGAAGGGGATACCGGTGCCTGCACCACGACCCCAAGACCTCTATCCTTCTAAGGAAAAAGTCTCAGCGTGACCTAGTCTGCTTAAAAGGGGATGAATGTCAAAGGATCAAGGCACCTATCTCCTTAGATCGGTGCTGGTCGTCCGGAACCTACCCTGACGACGAGCTCTAGTCGGGGAGTTCAAACTGCGCCTCATGTTTTGAGTCTAAACGTCAAAGGGTGAGAGAACCAAATGGGTGTGGTGTCATTCTTATTCTAGTTTTTTTTGCTCTCTCCAACCACACGCCATACCATAGAGGGGTGGCATGGCTGTTTGGGGCGGACCTCGGCTGCCCACATTAAGTTGGGCGACACTGTCCAAGGGGAGGGGCCTCGTGTGGTACCGGGTGGAGTCCGCGTCCACCACGAGGTATTGACACCGCCTCGCCGGTTCATTACAACCGTACCGCAAGGTCTTCGCAACTGCGCTCCCAAACTAATAGAGCGCCCCAACTTTCTTGAAAGGAAGAGGCCGGATCCAAAAAAAACTACCACTCGGGAGGAACGATTCGAACGGGAGGCTCTTACGAGTAGACGAGGCCCTGGGAGGCTTGGACTGGACCTACCTGCCAGATGTGAGGAGGAACCTCAGTGTTGGTGCTCGTCACGTGATAGTGAAAGGTCGGACTAAGTGGAAGGATGAGGCGTCACCCGCTGGGGAGGAAATGATCACTCCTTTGTGAAGCGAGTGGGCTTGCGTCCTTGACTCCGTCAGTGGGCCAAAGGTCTGCGTACCTCCGAGTGAAAACCAGTCGTGTGATGGGGACATCGCATTTTGAGTGGGGGGAAGGTGTGCAATCTACCGATGAAAAAGCATGTAAAAAAATAAGGTTACCATGAACTCGAAAAATTGATGTATAATTGACTTTGTGTGGGCTTGAGAAAGGCCTGGCAAGATGTCGAGAAAAAAAACAGATGCATAATTGACTTTGCGTGGGCTTGAGAAATGCCTGGCAAGATGTCCAGAAGAGAAAGGCATGTGTAATTGATGTTGTTTGAGCTTGAGAAAGGCCTGGCAAGATGTCAAGAAGAGAAATGTATGTATAATTGACTTTGCGTGGGCTTGAGGAAGGCCTGGCAAGATGTCCAGAAGAGAAAGACATGTGTAATTGATTTTGTGTGAGCTTGAGAAAGGTCTGGCAAGATGTCCAGAAGAGAAATGTATGCATAATTGACTTTGCGTGGACTTGAGGAAGGTCTGGCAAGATGTCCCGAAGAAAGACGCATACGAAGTGGACTGGGTGACATGCATGTAAAACTGATTGAACATGGGTACAAGAAAAATCAAATGAGGGAGATATGCATGTGATAGGCATTACTACAGAAAAGTCGGGCATAATGACTTGGAAGAAATGCATGTGAATTTGGCTGAGCTTGAGATTGAGGAAAGGATGACGGAAGGCATAGATTGCACGGGCCGAAGAGCCGAGTGGAAGAGGCATTAAGGATGACGGAAGCCGGAAAAGGAACCTGGTTGGCACGGGATGGGAAGAGGATCAGCAAAAGGGCGCTTGGGATGATAAGGCTCGGGGGAGAAGCAGGGGCAGCAAGAAAAGGAAAGTTGGAAGGAAAGCCTTGATGTACTTCGGGTAATAAATGAGAAGAGGAAAGCCTTGATGTACTTCGGGTAATGAATGAGAAGAGGAAAGTGGAAAGAGCATCGGATGTTTTAAGAGTGATGAATAAGACATGGGAAGCACGAAGGACAAAGAGAACTCGACCGTCCACACACCCCTCCCCGCCCCAAGGAACGGAGACCAGAAGAGACCCTGGGAAGAAAACAAGAAAAGACAGAATGGACCCTGACAAACTAACCACCTATGACATTCCGTTCTCCTCTTCCGTCTATCCCTCCAAGCCCCACTAACATGAGATTGGTGCGCGATGAGGGCATCACGAATGAGTGGGGGGAATGTGTCGGGACTGGTGGGTCCCGAATAACATCCCGGCAGTCGAGAAACTGTATACAGCCTGATTGTGTACGACAAAGAAACCTGGAGTAAGGAGGAAAGAGAGAGAGAAAGGCAAATGATTATGCCACAAAAGGGAGTGATGCCCTGGGGTGAGAACCGCAGGAGGAAAAAACCAGCCGCGGCAAGCAAGTAAGCGCGATGACGGGAGCACATAGAACATAGCATGAGGCCAGGAGGGCCCTTGGAATTCAACAAGACCAAGATCAAGGGGCTATTGAACCAACTAACATGGCACGACAGTGACAAAAGAATGAGGAAGTCGAGAGATGCACGGCCCAGGAGGCCGTAGGAAGCTAGAGAATAAAGGTGCAATGTGGGGGCCACCTACGACAATTAACAGGAGCTTCGGGTTGGAGGCCCCGCGACCGACGGAACTGGCGCGCGCAAGGCGCAAGAATGACAAAGGGAATGAGGCCACCATAGGGGGAAAAAATGCCAAAGGAACTCGAGACCACCGACGGGACAAAGTGTCGGGAACCACCGGCGGGACAAAGTATCGGGAACCACCGGCGGAACAAAATTTTGGGGACCACCGACGGGACAAGTACTGGCGGGACCACCGGCGGGACAAGTACCGGCGGGACTACCGGGGGGGGGACGAGTATCGGCGGGACTACTAGCGAGACTAGTGCCGGGGACTAGCGCGGGGCAAGTGGCGGGGACTTGTGATGTCCCAAGGAAAAATTGTGGCACGATGTGAGGTGCAAATAATTAAGGCAAAACGCACCGTCAAGATCAAAAATCTTGACGGTCAAGAATATTAGTACCACTAGCATAAGCACTAGTGGGAGCAAGCGGAAAGGCCAAAAGAAAAAGAAAAAGCAAAGAAACATGTGATGAGAGGCATGGGAGCAACCCGAAAAATCTCGGATTGGCCTCCCTCAAGAAAATGGAGTCAAAAGAGACTCCATATGAAAAATAGGCCTCCGGGATAAAATCGGAGCATAAGGGGCCACTGTGGGAGAAATATGGAAAGAAAAAGGAGGCTCCCGTGGGCATGAGAAGGTTGCAGTTGCAGTTCGAGAATTAACGAAATGCACCATGGGCCTAGGAAGGGTTGAAACGAAGAGGAAGGACCTAGAAAAGGGCCTTAACGACTAATTGACACTTGGCATGCAAAGAGAAAAGAAAAAAGAAAAAGAAAAAGAAAAGAAAATAGGACGTGAGAGGGAATGAGTGAACTGGCCGTCAGTAGGGACTGCTGCAATAGGGACTGGTAAGTCCCTACTATCCACAAGTGGAGGGAAAAGATAAAAAAAGAAAAAAAAAAAAGAAAAAAAAATCAAAAAGACACTAACAGCCACAAACGACCACCTAAGGGATGCATTTGTGACCAGATTCATTCTGGCATATGTCGGTTACAAAGTATCTTGGTTTTCTCTTGAATTTGCAGAGAAACACATGTTTTAGGTACACTGGGAGCCAAAATGGAAGCGGGATGCACATGGGGGTTGGCTGTTTTCTTTTCTTTCTGTTTGAGGCTTGTTGTGGGGTAACAGGACTAGGAAAATGACCCACACTGCAGTCCGAGTTGCAACGGACTGCAGGGGGAAGGAAAAATACACATTTTAGGTGCATCCGGTGCCAATATTGAGCCCGGATGCACCCAAAAATTGAGCGCTCCATTTTTTTTTTAGTTGGAGGCAAGTTATGGGGCTGTGGGACTAGGAAAATGAGCACCATTGCAGTCCGAGAAATAACGGACTGCATGGGGATGCCTAGCCCAAGGAAAGATAGACCGCCGCATGCCCAAGAGGCTAGAAAATGACACCGTAGGCATGGGGGAGAATGAAATGGTAAATGGGGACCACAAGGAGGGGGGTCTCGCGACCGGAAATAATCGGCACGCTCGAGACACGTGGGAAGAATAAATTGGGACTGTCGGGGACAAGGGGAGTCCCAAATAAAAATGGGGCGTCAACCGGAGCGATGCTGGGGACTAAACGGGGCGTCAACCTGAGCGATGTTGGGGACTAAACGGAGACAAAATGAGCCCCCTAGGAGCATGGGGGTGACATTATTGTAATCCGAGATATAACGGCCAGCTGTCGGCTATGAACCTGGTCATGAATGAGGTTTCAAGGCCCAGAAAGAGGGTGCATAGCTTTTTTACGCTTGTCACAGCAAAAAAAAAAAAAAAAAAAAAAAAAAAAGGGAGGGAAAATGAGACAAAAAGGGAGGAAAGGGTGGAGGAGAATGTGTTGGTCTATTGGGACTGCTGCAGTAGGGACAGGCAGGTCCCTATGATGACCTCATCCCTCCAAGAATCAAGGAGGGCAATCCGGATTGCAGAGATATGACCCTTGGGGCATTATCTCTGCAATATCCTAACCCTTAAGCGTGGGCGGCCCCCGGGGGGAGGTTGTGTTCCGCTGCACGCCAGAATCGGGTCGAAGTTTTGATTCGGGGCGGCAGATGGAGATGATCGAGGAAGGGGCGGTGTGCAGAGTGGTGTGCGTACTGAATTGTTCACAGCGCGCCAGAAAACAAGAGGGCGCGCCCACGGGGCCGAGCGGCGGCGGACGTCGATGCGAGGGACGTGGCCGCCGTCCGATAAACGGACGACCTTTTTTTCTTTTTTTCTTTTCATAATTGTTTTTTTTTGTTTTCTTTCTTTCTTTTTTCTTTTCTTTTCTTTTCTTTTTCGTGCCGCGTTTGTGGTTCTTGATTTTTTTTTTTTTCTCTTTTCTTTTTCGTGTCGCTTTTGTCGTTCTCGATTTTTTTGTTTCTCCATCTTTCTTTTTCGTTTTTGGCGTTTTCACGTGGGCGACGATAAACAAACCTGGGCAGAAAAAGGAAAAAAGTTGGAGGACCCGCCCACCCACCCACACACTGAGCGACAGACAGACGCG
>BFEA01000356.1:738400-748591 GCA_003427395.1 Chara braunii | reverse complement strand
TGGGTGCAGCAACGATGGGATGCCCTGGAATGTGTCTTTTTTTTTTCTTTTTCTTTCTTTCTTAATGATGGGTGAACCGCCATGAGCGGCAATGCATGAGGGGTTTAGGGGGAAAGGGTTGTGTCAACTTGTGTGGGTGTGGCAACGACGGGATGCCGTGGAATGTTCTTTTTTTTTTTCTTTTCTTTCTTTTTTAATGATGGGTGAACCGCCATGAGCGGCAAAGCGTGCGGGGCGTTAGGGGGAAAGGGTTGTATGGGTGCGGCAACGACGGGATACTGTGGAATGTGTCTTTTTTTTTTTTCATTTTTTTTTCCCTTTCTTAATGATGAGTGAACCGCCATGAGCGGCAATGCATGGGGGGTTTAGGGGGAAAGGGTTGTGTTGGCATGGTAACGACGGTGTGAGGAAACCCAGGGAGGGGCGCCTAAAGTTCGCTGAAGCCAAGGGCCACGGCGCCTGTCACTCGCCGCGCCCGCTTCCGAGGTCCTCAGCGACCTGCAGGGTAGCGGTGGTTGTGCGATTTAGCCTCCCTGTCTTTCCCCAAGGGACGCTAGGGACACATCTTTCGTATGCTTTTGTCAAGCTTGGGTTGCAGTACTCAGCCAAAATTTTGCTGTGATGAAACGACGCTTACTTTAAGTTAGCCTGCTAGTGTGATGGAGGACTGAAGGCAGATTCGACTCGCCCTTGACCAGCAAGGTCAACCGTATTCCAAACAAGACTCGGATCACAACGTTCAACCGGGATAACGCTGAGAGAAAATGCGCTCAGTCCAAAGTATTTTGCATAAGTGACAGTTAACTGCGGCAAGTCATATTTCACAACGCATAGCATGAGCGCAAGAGTCAATCAAACAGGCTCAATTCATAATCATTGACAAAGGGCGCAAAACACTGAGACAAAGTCCGTCTCTCAGTAGGGAAGATCGCATTTTCTGCTTCCCTTTCCCCTTTTTATCTCTCTCTCTCTCTGATCTCTCTCTCTCTGTTCTCTCTCTCTCTGCGCTCTGCGCTCTCTCGCGCTCTCTGCGCTGGTTCTCTCACGTCCTCTGCACCTGTTCTCTCACATTCTCTGCGTCTGTTATCTCTCGTTCTCTGCGTCTGTTCTCTCTCGTTCTCTGCGTCTGTTCTCTCTCTTTCCAATGTTCTCTTTCCACACACCCGAAAAGGGGATCAGCCCAGCCTTATTTACCCGTCCGCTGGGGCAAGTTAGGCAAGTTAGAAAAATACCCGACTTTGATTGATGTCTGTCCCGTGTTGTAGGAAGTTAAGATTATCAATGAGTTACTCGCCTAATTAATAAATAAAAAGGGGGGGGCGGAGCAAAATAAAATAGAAAACGAGAAACAAGAACCCAAGAAAAGGGAGTTTAGTAATAGTGGTTTGCAGTCTCGCCGACGAAAGTGAATGATTGTCTTTGGTCGTCTCACCGGTGAAATGAAAGATTGTAGCTTCTGCGGAAGTGGTTGGTTGACTCATCAGGAAAGATGGACGATTGCCTCTTCTGCGAGAGTGGCTGGCTGTCTCCCCAGCGAACGTATGTGATTGCACCAACAGTAGCAGGTCCCACTATCTCACCCGCAAGAGTAACCAATCTCGTAACAAGTGGCATATTCAGACTGGATGACTCCACCTTCAGCGGGAAAACGAGAGGTTTTCTCCCCTGCAAGATCAGATGATCCCTCCAACACTGAGAGCGAATGGCTTTCACAACAGCAAGGCCGACTGTTCACTCCAAACACGATCTGTTGATTACCTCTCCGACTAGCTGGTGGCCGTGTATGGCTGGTACTCTCTGCCCAAACAACAACTCCCCAGCCCGCCGCGCGCACACAGTTGCATTCTTCACGAATTTCACCCATGATTACAGGTAGATACAGTCTCGTTTTGAAAGTTCTAAAGCCCAGCTGCACACATACTGTTTCGTGCTTCATGATCAACACACAGATTACTGGCAGATACAATCTCTTTTCGAGGGTGACCGACAGCAAGCAGCGCCCTCACCAATTCACACTTCATGAATATCTCCCTTGATTATGGGCAGATACGATCTCGTCTTGAGATTATGAGTGCAAGGAAATAGGGTTGCTTTCACTCACCTCTGTTGTCTGTCGGGGGAGGGTACTATAGGCCAGTTCTTCTCCCCTGGGCGAGCACCCCACTGTAATTCACTCGTATCGCCGATTTTCTTTTCTCCCCTCAGGCGCGCAAAAGCGTTAGTCGTGCGCCCGCTCCGTGAATACTTCCTTTTCCTTCTCCGTTGACCACCCCTCTGGTCCCGTCTGCCGACTGTAGGCTCTCTTCGTTCACATCAACCCGCCGTGCTTTAGCTACGATTGTGCAGCGAGAGAGAGTGGACAAGTGGGCGGGGTACGCCTGGTGCACCCTGCCCCATCTCACTTGTCAACCGGGCCATCCGTCCTTCGCTCAGAGTTCTTGGTGTGGGCGGGGTACGCCAGGCACACCTCTCTGTTCTACCCCGTTTCCCCGTTTCTTTTCCAACGAGTCAGCTCAGAAGTCAATAGAGTTGTGGAGGGTAGCGGACACCTGGCACGCCTTCCGTCTCTCCGAACTATCCCTCGCTGTTGATACCAGACACACCATACCCCCCTCCTCTCACAGTCACCAACCGGTACATCTGAGTTCACCCGAAGACCAGGCGTGGACTGCGTACACCTGGCGCATCTCGAGCTCTTCTCAGTCCGTGTCCTCCCCTCTGCACTTCTGCCTGTCTTTTCTATATGTGGACCGTAGCCCAGGCTGCTCTGGCTCCCCCACTCACGCTCCTAAGGCCCGGTGGGGCCCGCCACTGAGCTCCCTCTGACCAGGTTGGATTTCGACTCTGGACACCGCGCACTCCTCTCCCTTTTGCCCTTTTTCAGTCTCGACTGTATCTCCAGAGGACCGTGGCCTCGTTTGGTACCTGCAGGCTGCGGCACCAGGCCCTCAGGAATTAAACCCACGTCATGAGGGTGTCTGCCTATACCGGTGGACCAAGCTCACCGGAGTTTTAGCCTCAGCGGTCCTGAACCGGAGCGCCACGACCAATTTGTCAGGTGCCTTGGATCAAAATTAGACCTCTCCAGCAGGCCAATTATCGCAAGTGTCCACATCCCAACAGTGATAGACCAGTCCATCTCAGTTCAAGCCTGCTGCGACAAATCATTATCCAATCTAGAAGTAAGCGTACGAGTCACCAGGGAACCAGCTCTATGTCGTCAGGTACCAATGTCGTACCGAAGGATGGTCACATTCCCGCATAAAACCCAATGACCGTACCAGGATCGAGAACACAGATCCTGACGTGAGTAGCCAACCGAGTGTCGAATGTGGAATTCACCAACCTGATTGCAGTAATCGAGCCTTTACCAGACCGATGCCGGACCCATGATAATCATCATAAATTACCATTATCTCACCCGTCACCAAAGTGGAGTCTAAATCAGACTTGAAATATGCCAAATACCGTATTAAGCCACAATCTCGTGATAGTACCAAACCTCCCCGAACGGTGCCGAACCTGGGTAACCAGTACCCGTTGTTGCTGTACCATGTCAATGTCGAACCCGTAGGGCCATGTAATGATAGTCCGGAACCAGAGTCCCCAAGCCAACCCAATGAAACGGTATCGCGCCTGCCCCGGGCCACGTGTCCGAACCAATACAATGTAGACACCGTACCGCAGCAATCTCGAGGCTGAATAGCCTGCACCATACCGGTGTTGAGTCTGTCTGAACCTGAAGACTAGGGTCAAGCTGTAGTATCATGTTAACGCAAAACCGTGCAGCCATGTCGTGATCGTCCCGAACCTGAAAATAATACAGCGGTGCGTACCATGCTGATGCCGACCCGATACCGCACGTGAAATATGTCGAATACTGCAAAATGTCGCGATCCCGAACCTCCCGAACCATGCATCCGAACCGAAGGCATAGTCAAGTGACATGGCGGTACCACCACGCCGCCCATACATCCCGTACTCAGAACACACAGGTTTCGGTGAGGCTAGAAATCAGGGAAATCGGGTAAGTCACATAAGCAAATCTCAATCATCAGAAAATAGAGAGAATCGTCGGAAGATGAATAGATAAATATTCCGGGGCCAAAATTAATCGCGAATAATTAATTTAAAAATTAGTTAAATGTTAAATAATCGTTGGTTCCTTTGCCCTTTTATTATTATTTTTTTTTTTTTTTCTTCTTAATCCTAAATCATAAAAAAATGAAATTAAAAGGATTTTCATCAAAAATTATTCCCGACCGAATTCAATAAAACATCAAAATTTCTCGTTTTCTTCTTCCTTTCACTGCTTTTGATCCTTTTTTCTCATTTTTAAATATGTTACCAGAAAATCAATAATTTAGGACTATCTCATTAAAAATTTAATATCAATAATTTTAAATAAATTTACGAATATTTCGTTTTTCTCTTATTCTCTTTTGTTTTTAATTATTTTTTTATTTTTAATTTTAATATTAAATTCAATTAAATTTGGGGCTCCATCCTCGCGTCCGTTGGTCACCGTAAAAGGGCCTCGTCAAGGCTCATCCTCAATACACCGTCTCGCGACCAGTCGTCTCGGGGACAGGCCTAGAGCGGGCGGAACAAGGTTGACTATCGGGTAACCGTAAGGGCGGCGAAGCGGTAGTCCCTCTCGCCAATTTCTAGGGCTGGTCCTGACGGTTGACGCACCCAAAATCAAGGGTGACCTGGCTACCCCTAATTTCTCCCAGTCGGTCGGACAAGACTCTCGACCGATTCCCTCTCAGACAACTTTTCTACGGGTTAATCTCCCGGTATTAGGGCGACCGACTGGCTTTTGGTCGCCCGACAAACAAGCCCAGACCTCCTCTCGGCGCCCCCGTCGAGCCCGCTCCGCCAAGATTAGACGAAACGTACCAAGTCTAAATGGACCACTCGCGCTCGACGCAAGTGCCTCCTCTTGTCTGTCTGGCGTCTGGGTTTCTCAGGGACTTTGGGGCTGAGAGGGTGCTTCTTCCCTCTCTTACGTCGCTGTCGTTTGGACTTCGATACTGGAATATTTCTTCGCTTCTTTATTCGTTGGGGAACTCGTGTGTCAGTTGCGCCACCCTTCCTAATGCGGACTCTTCTCTTAGGCCTTTGTAGGACAAAAACTCATTTCCTCTTCTTACCCAGCGTTAGGCCCTTCACTTTCCTGGTTTCTACTCTCTTCCTCTTCCTTGAGCTCTCACCTTCTTCGAATTGTCTCGACGGTCCCTCATCTGCCACTTTAGCTTTCCCTTTTCCTCTAGGATCTGATACCATCAGTACAGGAGTAGGAGCCTCACTTGGCTTAAACAACTTCAGTCTAGCTCCGGCCGCAGGATCCTTCCACTTCGATCCATCTAGCTCGGCAATCATATATGCCCCCCAGGATAACGCACCGACAACACGATAGGGCCCCATCCATCTGTTAGCCAGTTTTCCGGTCCACGTCCTTTCCAGTGCGGCGTCATAGAGAAGTATCATGTCGCCGACTTTAATCTTTTCCTTTCTGATTTTGACATCTTTATCCCATCTCACTTTGTTCTTTTCCCTTTCTACTGCCTCTCGATCGACCGCAGTCATGAGGTTATTCTCCAATCCGTATGCTATCTGTCTAGTCCTAACGGCTAGCAACTCCTCCCGTGTCATGCTATCCGCCCAATTTACCGTAGTCCAACTATCGGCGTGGAATTCTATAGGCAGAGGACAGTGTCTCCCAAACCAAAGCGTGTAAGGTGGGTACCCAGTGCTGGCCCGCACCGTAATGTTATCTGCCCATATCGCATATCGGAAATACTTCGGTCAGTCGCTATCCTTTTCTCTACACCACTTGGATAGGGACGCAATCAATGACTGGTGGCCTCGCTCTACAGGTGCATTGGACTGAGGGTGATAGGCAGTGGCTATAGACACTCTAGCTCCTGCTTTCTTGAACACGCTCTGTACCTCATCTGCTAGGAACTCTGTTCCTCTATCCATCACAATCTTACTAACGCACCCATATCTTGACGGATATTCCAGGACGAAGTTCTTAACTTCCTTTGCATCCTTCGTCCTGATAGGCTTACCATCGACGAAGCCAGTGAAATCATCCCTGATGTTAACTACATAGTTCATGTTCCCTACACCCTTTGGCATCTTCACCATATCAATATGCACTTTCTCTCCTGGTCTAGTAGGATATGAAGGATGAAGTGGTTCCTTATATCGGATAAGGGACCTCTTCTGGCAGTCCTCATAAGTTTTGCAGTACTTTTCAACGTCCTTGTATTGTCCTTCCCACCAATAGGGTCTGCGAACCTTCTCGTATGTTCCTTTTACTCCTCTATGTCCTCCGACCACACCGTCATGTAACTCGGCTACTATGGACTATTTTTTATCACAAATCACCCGAAGAGGCATCCCTGCTCCCACAGGTCGACGAAACAAATGCCCAGCTCTAAGGCATTACTGTGTTGCCTGTCTCCGGATGTCTGAGTCAGTAATTTCCTCTCCTGACAGATGCAGTCCTATAGTGCAGTACTTACCTTCATAGAGGTTGACTAGGAAACGATCTGTTCGCCTAGGCTCAACCATAGTTAGTGCAACAACCGATATCGGTCGCTCAGCCTCAATGGGAATCTGTGAAAGTCCATCGGCCACAACGTTCTTTGTCCCTGAGATCCTCTCTAAGGTATAGTCATAAAGTCGAATCCTGATCAGCCATCGCGCGATCGTAGGATCCGTCAAACTGAAATCCTTCTGTAGGACTGACGCTACAGTTGTGGGGTCTACCCTGAGAACGAATCGTCTGCCATATATGTAATGCCTAAAGGTATCTAAGCCTGGTAGAACAACCAACACTTCCTTCTTAAATTGACTGTAGTTGCGTTCCGCAGTGTTGAGTGTTCGGCTCTCGAACCTCAATAGCCTCTCCTTACCGTCGGTGTCCTTCTGAGAAAGTAATCCTCCTACCGAACATGGTCCGGCATCGGTAAACACTATAAATGGTCTGTTGGTTTCGTCCTCAAAGAATGACACACCTAGAATTCGGCCGCCTTCTTTAAATTCTTCCTTGAGGGATTGTACCGCAAGCTCTTGAGAAAAATCCCTATAGAACTTATCAGTCTTCCTAAGAAGAGTGAGCACGGGTTCCGCCTTTTCCGCATATCCCCGTATAAAAATCCGTCAATAACCAACAACCCCTAAAAACTGGCGAACTTCAGTTGCACTGTGCAAAGGAGTCGGCCAATTCAACAACTTCTCCAGCTTCCCAGGGTCGGGGCGTCGGCCTTTCGCATCGCATATAAACCCTAGAATTTTAATCGTCGATACGGCCCATCGGCTCTTTGTCCCACTAACCGTCAGGTTAGCTTCATCTAGCTGCTCCAGGACAGCGTAAATATCCGTCAGGTGTTGCTCAACAAATCTCCTGACGCGAGGGGCGAATTCCGTTTCGTCTTTCAACAATGGTCCTTTTATCGGAAAGTCGTCCAATAAAACTTCAACTTTATCAAGAATAAAGTCTTTCAGAACAGCTATCATGGCTCTCTGGAAGACTGCTACCCCAATGGTCCATCCCATCGGAACGACCATCATCTGCACTAATCCGAGCGGCGTGTGCATAGCTGTGAGATGCCTATCTCTCGGATCTAGCGGTATCTCGTCATATCCTGAAAATAAATCGCAGACATAATAAATGGATCTGCCTGCTACTCCTTCTGCTAATAAATCAGCATGCGGTACGGAGCCTACGTCTCGAATTGTCACCGCATTGACCTTTTGGAGGTCTTGAATCCACCGTATCTCTCCATTGGGATTCCTTAAGAAGAACCATTTATTAGCTTACGCGCTATCACATGGCTCAGCAACGTGTGATGCCATCTCCTCTTTGAGAAAGGAGATCACCTCTTCCTTCTCTTTTTGAGCAAACTTCCACCCTGCGTCATTCCATGGTGTATGCGGAATCGTGTAAATCCTTGCAGGCTTAACATACCTAGGATCAATCCTTCCTCTTTCCGCATCACTAAATGTTATAGCTTTGTCCCAGAACTTAAGAACTTCCAACACTCGCTCTTTCTCCGACTCAGTTAAGCTTCCATCTCTTATGTTCATCTCCGCTATCCTCTTTTATGTCAGCCGTTGCGGCTCCTTTCTCTTTTTTTCTTTAATCTCTCTATCGATCTCTTCTTCAGATACTCCATCTAACGCTGATCGCTCCCGAGCTACGGGCGTCGACTTAACCTTCTGAGCAACTGTCTTATGTCTTTTTGGTCGCCCCCCATAGGGGGCTGCGCCCTTAAAAAAGACACAGATATCATCACTCTGAATTCCTCTTCTTCAGCTTTGAGATAAGAGTTCTCTCCCACACGGACACGAGTGCCTAAATCCTCGACTTCCACTATCCGACCTTCTTCTTCTGTAAGCAGGGGTCCATACTTCTTTTCGCGAAAGCTCAGGGAGCAACTCGCAAGGGGAACCAGTACACAGCCCCCTGCAGCGAGAACCGCTCTGTTCCTCGGGTCACGAGGCTCTACCGTCTCCATCATAATCCGCCCACCGTCTGGACGCTTGATGGAAAGCATCTGGCTTCCATCCGGCCGTTCTATTGTAACGACATGGACGTGACTTAGCCATGTCCGCCCCAATAATAACTCTGCGCTGCAATCCCGAACTGCGAAAACAGGCATCATCACTCTCAACCCTTCGACTTCAATCGCAGCCTTGTGGCAAACCCCGGTGACCTTCTGCTTTCTTCCATCGGCGATCTCTATTTCAAATTTGAACGACTTATCAAGGTCTAATCCCAACCGGATTGCCAGGTCCTCATCTAGAATAACAGCCTCGCTGTCGTTATCAATTACCGCATGAAGAATTATCTCGTCATTGAGGGTAGTTTGTACTGTCCCACTGCCCAGGATATAAAATTTGTCAGGAGGCACCCCCTCTATCCCATCTAAGAACACCGTTACAACATGATCTGCCTTAGCGACCACACTAGATACCGCTATTGTGGGTATCTCCTCCTGTTTGGTTGCCATCTGGACTTCGTCGCTCAGAGGAATACGCGTTTTGCGTGTAATCATCTGCAACTCATCCCGTGTTGGTCTCGAGGCCGCCAAGTACTCTAGGATCATGCACTTCATAGACTGCATGAGAGCGCGTCTAAGAGGTTCGATCGTGTCTATGTCATCGAGAGTGCTCTTCATCGTTAACTTTGTGGCCCCACGTTTCCGTGGGGAAAGTATAACTTCTTCTCCTTCAATCCTCTTCCCGTCCTTCTCCGCCATCACGTAGTCAGTGTCAGCCTTCTTCAAGGAGGAAGGTCTAGAGGACTTAGTAGCCGCCACCCGTATGGGTGTCATGGGGGCCTCCTCCTCAGAAGGTAGACTCAGCCTCACACTCTGGGTTCTTGCGACTCCCTTACCCTTGTTCGGCACCACTCGCCTAGCTTCCACGTTCTCTTTCATTGAAGGAAACATCGATACATCTCTAAGGTTATCCGCCCACTTGACGTACTTGCGATCATCAAGTACGACAAGTCCCTCATCTATTGCCCGTTTGAGGTCAGGGCAGTCTCTCTTGAGGTGATCGTCTCCCCTGCAATAGATACAGGAGTTCCTAGGCGTAGTGGGTCGTTCCTCCGCAGGCTTAATTGCCGGTCGTCTCACATCCTGGTTGGATGGTCCAGGGGATCTAGGATAGTTTGGGGACTTGGGATATCCTGGCGACGCAGGATATCCTCCTCTCTCATACTGTCCCCATGGCTCTTCTCTACGATCACCACCTCTCTTTGTCCGCTCGTAACCGCTTCGATATCCATCTCGGTGGTCCCTATTCGATTCCCATTGACCGCGGGAGTCCTTTCTATCCCTCGAGTTAAAGTTGCCCGGGTTCCGGTACCCTTCGACATTCCCACCGTATCTGGAACTGCGCGGGTACTGGTCCCTGGGACTGCGCGGATACTGGTCGGCTCTGTCTCCTCGACTGTAAGAATCTCCTCCTCGATACCCATCACACCGGCGGTCTCTGTCTATATTATCATCCCTGCGCCTCCGCTCATCATCCTCCCTACGCCTCCGATCATCCTCATCTCTGCGCCTTCGATCCTCCTCATCCCTACGTCTACGATCCTCCTCATCCCTACGTCTACGATCCTTCATCTCTACGTCGCCGCTCATCTTCATCTCTTTCCCTCGCGCG
>BFEA01000356.1:708842-720937 GCA_003427395.1 Chara braunii | reverse complement strand
GAGAGAGAGAGAGAGAGAGAGAGAGAGAGAGAGAGAGAGAGAGATGAGCGATCCAAGATTGGTTGTCACTTACCTGTGAGGCGAGTTGTGTGGTCCGGTGGAGAAGGAAGAGAGCGGCCATAGCCGCGGAGTATCGACACAGGGTGCTGAAGGAGAGAGACGGGGAGGACAGAGAAGGAGGGACTAAGGAGAGGGAGAAGGAGAAGTCTGGAAGGAGGACATTGGAGAAGAAGACAGACATAGCCGGGGGTGAACAAAACAAAACAAAACAAAAATACAGAGAAGTGAAGAAGAAGAAGAGTGAAGGAAGGGGAAGTAAGCGGCGAGGGTGACGAAGGTGAAGGTGCCGGCAGCCATAGCCGAGGTGAAGGGTTGACCGGGCGTTGACCAGAGCGTTGACCAGAGGGTTGACCAAGGGTTGACCAGGCGTTGACTGAGGGTGTTGACCAAGCGCTGACTGGGGGTTGCCCGCGTTGACTCGACGTTGACCAAGGCGTTGACCGGAGCTGCTGACCAAGATTTTGACCAAGCTGGAGGTGGTGATATCTCGCTGAGCCCTTAGCCTATCCCCTTACCCTGTGGATGTGCACTCCGCTACGGTACTTGCTGAGTTTGAGTCCGTCTGTCTTTCCTTTCTGCATTGAGTCTCTTTTGTCCTAGGTGTTAGGACTTTGTGGATGAAGGATAGGGCCTTGCTGCCAAACCTGCACGGGACTTAGTAGGACTAAGCTCTACTCTGGCATCTGGAGACCTGGGCATGAGCGGCGAGCGCTCGTTAAACAACTCGTCTAGCCCAATGACCGGTACTGTCCGGCAGGTCTACTGAGTTCAGTGTAGACGGTCTGAACTCCGAGCTGCAAGCTGAAACGAAGGTCGTCTTTAAGTGTTGAGCCCCGGTTGAACCACTCTCCTACCGGACCCAGTAAGGCTGATGATCTATGTCTGACGACTCGACTGTCCCGAGGGATACGAACCCGGAAGAGGCGAGGACATTGCGTGTGTGAGAAGGCGATTTGCGTATGGACTTTGAGCGCGAAAAAAACGACAACACTGCGAAAGGACACAGGGCACAGATTAAGACGAGGGAGCGGCAGCAAGACGATATAGCGGGAGGACATCGGCAGTGGAAGCTACGAAAAAAGCACCAACACGACGAATGTTTGTGAGTGCGCCCATCCAAAAAACGTACGTTTCGGAAAAGAGTGATGACCAGGGGGTTGACGAAGATCCGAAGAAGAGATGGTTGACGACAAAGTGACAACACGATGACTGATTAGAGTGGACTGACCACGGTCAGAAGGGACGGCTTACTTGGACGAACAAGAGTCAGGACGTAAAGGGTTCTAGGAGTGACTGGGACGACCAAGGGTTAGGACGTCAATAGTTCTGGGATGGTAGGCGCGGAGAACAGGGGAAGTTGGAAACAACTAGGCGGCGAAGTCCTAGGCACAAATGCTTGCTGAAGTAGCAAAAGAAGGGGATGGAAGGTGAGCGGCGGGGTTGAAAACACGAGAAAAGACGACGCCGACAGACCAGGTGAATTTGGACATTGCTCTGGAGTGGGAGGAAGACAGCAGCACCACGATCCAGGGCAAAAGGCACCGCCGTCTGACTCACAAATTTGGGGGAACTGGGGAAGAAGGAAAGAAGGGCAAAGGAAGGAAGGGAAAGGCCGGGGAGGTGTACTGGGAAGAAGGAGTCACGGGGGAGAGGGGAAGACAAAGAAAGATGGTGGGAGGAAGATCGAGGTGAAGGACATCGCCGATGGACTCGGAATTGGGAATTCGGGGGAGGATTTGACTGACGGAGTCGTTTAGGATAATACTGACCCACGCAGGACAGAAGAAGAGAGAGGAACGGAGGGAGGCCGGGCAGTGATTGAATAACGAAGCAACAAAGGTACACTGGCAGCCCCCTTACACATTCCAACCACTCCTTAGTGTTGCTGGATCAGTATGAACTGGGAAGCATAGGGCAAGAAGAGAAAATTAATAAACCGAAACATCAAACAACAAATAAATAAATACGTAACAAATACGTAATGAGTGCAATAAATAAAACAAAATAAAACACAATGAAACACAATAAACAAAGAACTCAACGCAAACAATTACCAAATGTAGCAAAACATTGTTTCTGAAAAAGAGTGAGCAAACCACGCCACCATGAGGCCAACCAACAGACTGTAACGGGCTCACAAACGACTGGACTCAATGCTTTTTTACAGTGGGGCAATAAGACAGCTGGCAGACGAGCGCCTTCGACATAAACGATGGTCCCAACAGAACACCGCCCCCGGAACCCCTCCATAAAACGAAATAAGCATGAGTCGGGAAAAACAGCAGTCTGAAGACACGGGGGTTCTAACGGAGTAGGAGAAGAAGATGGAACAACACGTGAAATCTTTCCCCTCCAGTCATAAGACATGTGATGGCCAACCACAGGCCACCTGGGCGGACGAAACTCGCAACAGGGTAGAGCCCTCACCATCCAGCGGGGCTAGGGTAGTCCAAGAACTGGGAAACTTGAGATCCCCCTGGAAGGGCTACCATCAGCGAGGGCCTTCTTCATGACCCAATTCCTGCTGCCGTCGGAAACAAGGGTCGTGTCACAAGGAGGCAAGCAAGTCATGGTCAAAGCTTACCCCCCAAGGATGCAAGCAAGTCATGGTCAAAGCTTACCCCCCAAGGAGGCAAGCAAGTCATGGTCAAAGCTTACCCCCAGAATGGGATAGCTTCCAGGGATGAGGTCTACATGAAACATGCCAGCAATTGGGTGTTTCATGACGATGCTGCCTTCAAGTCAGTCAACGACAAAGTGAAGTGCATTGGCCGCCAGCTTGAAGTTCTGAAAAACAGTGCGGAAATGGCCCGGGATCATTTTTTGGTACAACCTGTCTCCAACACTACGGTTACGGTCTTGTGCATGCATGAATCAGACAAGAAGGCGATAGATGGATGGCAGCGTCTCCACTGCGAACGATCGGAGGTCCGGATCTACCCCTAGATGCCACAGCGCAGGATGGGACCGGAGGAGAGGAGGGCAAAGCTAATGCAGGATTTCTTCCGTCATATCCCAGTCAAAATCCAGGCAGCATTTGTACATGACTTCGGTTTGCAGTACGATATTATTGCTTTCATCGACCCCCTTCCCTCCTTCGTGGCTAAAAGGGATGATTACTTGATGTTGGCCTTGGATTACCCTCAGGGCCAACCACTCTCCCTCGATGATGTGATTCCGTATCGGGTAGGAGGAAAGGAATACATGATTCATACTGCACACAAACCGAGGCCATGGTGCCATAAGTGCAGAGCCTACGACCATCTAAGCACCGAGTACGCGTGCCCGCTCCATCCACAGAAAACGGAAAGAGCAACAGGGAGATTGCTGCGGGACCCAATAAAAGTCACCCATTGGAGAGCTGTGGACTCGGGACACGAAGGTTGGGTTTATATTGAGGACCGCACGAAAGAAGGTTCCTCAATAGGATGGGTATGGGAAAGATGCGGTGAACTGGACTGGGGAACACGTCCCTCAAACACATGGACCCCCCCCGGCTCCGATGGAGGAAAAGGTACAGGACAAACAAGCAAGACCCCTGCAGGAGAGCCAGGTGAACTCACGATGGAAAATAGCAGGAAAGAAAGGTGGGAAGGAAATTTGGGTTCAAAACAGCAGACAGAGCCAGATCGATTGCGGGACGATAAACCCTGCGCCACCCCGGGCCCCACTGCTGAGAGTTACATTCAGGAAGAGAAGAGTAGAGAACACAATGGAACTCAGATCACAAAGAGTAAAAGCAAACGGGCAGGGGAGTCATCTGCTCAATTCCATCAATCAGACACAACAAGCAACATCCCTAGTCTGGAACAAGAAGCAGCCCGACCAACGGGGGCCCAGGAGGTGACGCTGAAGCATCTCCAGAAAACAAAAAGATCGGAGGGGACTGCAAATGGGGTCCAGTTGGAAGGCTACACAAGGGATACCGACCCCCTTCAAGCAGCCTTTGGACTTGATCCTTTTATGGATGTGGACCCCCTTTCGGATAATGCTAGCATGTCACCGGAGGGACTGGCCCCGGAGCATGACCGGGAAGGTGAGGAAGAGGGTGCACCGCCGCTAGATCTACCCATGGAACAGAAGCTGGTTGCCATAGCAGACTGGCTGATGGCCAATCTCAAAGCAAAGCATGGCCCCCTGTCCGACGACTTCTAGGACAAGACATACTTGGATCTCTTCGCCTTGCTGGACACGAGCATCTCACTTAAAAATGTGTTGGAGAAGGGACTGCAACTGGGGGTGAAATGGTCCGATGCATGGCACAGATTGGACACAATTGTGTCTGCACGTTTTCAAGCTCCACAAGCTGCAGCAACAAAAGAAGCCAGCCAGCTCGGAACACAAGAAGAACTCCAAACCCCCCCGGTTATGCAACAACCTGCCCCGCCCCCGGGGCCGGACCTGGTTCTCCAACACCCACCCCCGCGATCGGGACCGGAACCTCCGGACCTGGAGGAGAACGCTCCGCTCGACTTGGTGCGGAAAAGAAAGTTGAGGCAGCTCGTTGAGATGGGTGTTGACACCGGCCCCATGTCGCAGGAGGCTGCGCTGCTCATCCCCGTTCGAAAGAAAAATGAGAAATGGGAAGGAGGCTTGTCACCGGCGGAAAATGGCAGACAAGGGGGCGCCACGCTGCAGAGCTGGTCGTCATTCAAGGCTAGCCCAAAAAACTGCACGTCTGATGCAGCGGCAGGGATTCTGCAAATGCAGTTGGAATCCCGCATTGCAAAAGCCCTACCACCCAGGGCACAGGCTATGGCCTCGATTGTGACAGGCCCCACCAAGATTGCACAAAGGGACGTATACATACGCTTTGATCCCACCAAGGAGAACAGCCTGAGATGGCACACCCACAGTCAACTGCTAAACCTGCAGACGATCAGGATTAAGCACAGCGACACCTGGTCCGAGCACGACGTCCAGAACAACTTAGGTGCGCTTCTCAGGATGCCGGCGGGAGCCACAGATTGGGAATGGGAACAGTTGTCATGGACCCGGTTGTGACCAGTCTTGGGCTAGGATACAACTGCAAGACAGGTAAATGGATCCGGTTAAAGCAGTATATGGGAAATACTGCATTTGAAATCAATGCAAGAGGGCAGCAGACCTAGACCTGAAAAACACAATGCAATCTGGGACCTGATGAGAGGGGTGGGGGGTAGAAATTGGTTAGACATAGTATGTGTCAAGGAAACGCACCTGCTGGACACTCCGGAGCACAACCGCATACATAAATTAGTCTGGCCATATAAGGCCTCCAGGGCCCATCCCCCCTTAATCCCGGGCAGATCCAGTATACTGGGCAATGGATCAGGATGAAGGGCGATGGGTGTCAATTCTGGTCACCCTATAACTTGAAATTGTATGCATACTATGTATCTATGCCCCCAATGCAGTGAATGAAAAGAAAACTTTCTTTGAGAATATCAAATCGCATATCCCGAACGGGGTCCCAATCATTATAGCGGGTGATTGCAATGCAGCCCCGGATCGCTGGATGGATAGATGGCGAACACCCTCCCCTGCGCCGTGGTATGCAGAGGAGGATGAGCGGATAATCAGTGAGCTATGTCTATCACTAAAAGCGTTTGACACCATCCGTAGACTAAACCCAGATACACGATACTACTCATGCCTACGTAAAACTGGGACGGAGAACCAGACGAGATCCAAGATTGACTTAATTTTGACCTCGGAAGATTTGGGAGCATCTCTGCTTCTCGCAACAATCTTACCAGCTAGCTCCTACCCAGGCTTGGATCACAAAATGTGCACAACCGTTTTTTCTTTCCGTAAGAAACCAGATCGTGACCCATGATTTTACAAACTCAATACTTCCATCCTACAACAACAAACTTTCTAGAAATATATTACAGACTGTTGGACGTATTGGCGCACACAAAAACAGCATATTCAGGACAAAATTGACTGGTTTAATAATGGATTGTTCTATCTGGGCAGAAAATGTCAAGAATACTCCAAACTGTTAGCAACCAAGAAGCATCAGCAAAAGATGGAAATTCACCAGCAACTGCAGCAACTTGAAAATCAAGATCAGTCCCACGACCCACACAACTTACACGAAACTCAGCAGACACAACAAGGGGAGAACTCAAGAACACACAATCCAGATGCAACTCAGCAGACACAGCAAGGGGATCCAAGCGTACAGACCTTGAAAGAACAACTTCTGATATTTGTCACACAGCGATGGGAGGGAGCACGCATCCGAGGGCGACTGGCATGATAACAAACGGAGGGGGCCAAGGACAAAAGAGTCTTTAGTATGGCCAAAGTACGTGCACATAGATCCATCATAGAAGCACTTTATGATCCACAAACCGGTCATCAGGATATTGTCGCCTCCACCCCTCAATGTGTGCAGATAGTAAGATCCTTTTTTAAGGACCTATTTACTTCCCGTTGTGCACGAAGGGAGAAAGAGATCAGGGAGAAAGACATCGAAGAATTTTTGAGACCCCTCGAGAAGACCCTGACGGACCAGCAAAAAATAGATCTAGATCGGCCCCTGTCCAAGGAGGAAATCTGGACGGCGATGATGCAGATGGAGGAGGAGAAGACGTTGGGAATAGATGGATTCCCTAAAGAGTTTTGGGAGACCTTCTGGACCCATATGGCCCCAGACCTCATGGACTTCTATAATCAGGTGTGGGAGACAGGGCAGATGGACGAGCTGGTGGGACAGGGAGTTCTCACCCTCCTGTTTAAAAAGGGGGACAAGATGGATATCAGGAACTGTAGACCAATAACGTTGTTGACGGTGGTGTATAAGATGTTAGCGAAAACCCTGACAAATTATCCGATTCCAGTCTTGGACGACATCATTCACCCCACACAGACTGGATTCGTCAAAGGGCGTAGGATCCACGACAATATCCTATTAGTCAATGAACTCATCAAACTCATAAGACAGGATAAACAGAACGCGGCGATGGTCTTCATCGATTTCGAAAAAGCCTACGATCATGCAGATTGGCAATTTCTAGATAGATGCATGAGGAAAATGAACATTGGACCGACTTTTCAGCATTGGACTGAAATTCTGCATCATAACGCCACGACGAGGGTCCAGGTCAATGGCAGGGTGGCGCCGGCCTTCCCGCTTCAACAGTCAGTCGGACAAGGAGACCCTCTGGCACCCTTCCTTTTCATAATTAGTATGGAGGCACTAAAGCGAACCTTCGCGCCAACAAAAACCTGCGGAAGCTGCAGATTTAGGCCAACCATGACGACGCAATCCCCATCTGTTCGTTGTTCGCAGATGACTTGACAATCATGGTAGATGCCACCACAACAACCACGGAGGAGATCAAAAGACTATTTGATCGATTCACAGCGATCTCAGACACGACTGTTAACTCAGGAAATAAAACTTTGGGTTGGTGGATTCACCATCAAGGTGTCCACCCCCCGGACCTTCCACGGGTTAAGTGGCTCCCCGAAGAGTCCCCGGTTGTGGTACTTGGAATCATGCTAACAACTCTAGGCAGGCTGGCATCGAACGATGAGTGGATGTTGAAACCCGCTTTAGAAAAGCTAGCCAGCTGGAAGGACCAACACACCTCTCTACTCGGTTGGGTGCTGACGATTAACAGTGTGGTGTTGGCGACCCTTTGGTACAAATCTGCAATCTGGGCTCTTAGCAAGACAGCCATCTGATCTTTGAAGCGTCAGGTAACCGCATTGCTGTGGCGAGGCAATGGTGAGCTCACGAATGTTCTTGATAGGGTGGCTTGGTCCTCGGTGATCCAACCTAAAAGCAAAGGGGGGCTGGGGATTCTTGACCCGGAAAAACAGGTCACAACGATAATGGTGCAATGGGTTAAGAGGTTACACTTTCCACAACAACTTCCATGGTACGCCCTGACACTAGAACAGATGGCCAGACTTGCCCCACAAGCCCCACATAACGTTCACCCGCTGACCTGGCTGGAAGACCGTTTTTGGACTGTGCCACGGCGCACTTGAGGTAGTGGTGAGCCGACTAAAGGAACAATCCGGAAGGATTTGGCCCGGGATGACTTCTGGGCCAGGGTTCTGAGAGTTTGGCGCCAACTCCGTCTTCCTGACAAACCCCCCCCCTCGAGGTGGGAGGAAGTGATGCGCCAACCCCTGATTGGCAATAGGAGGATCATCGATCGATATAACAGGGTGTACTGCAGTTCGGCCACCCTTTGGTGTAGTTGGGTTAAAAAAGGTGTTATGCGAATAAAAGACATTTGAAACTCAGAGATGAGGGATTGGAAAACAGTGCAGCAACTACGGGAGACACTCAAATACTATCATAATATTGAGGAGAACCTTGAAATATTGATATTCGGAATTCCCCTAGACTGGGCGCACATCCTATGCGAAGGGCCACGACTGGAAGAAGGGGACTGGGTGGACGACTCAGGAAGTGTTGGAAATGCAGTGGACGTATGGTCGGATGAAACTTTGATTAAACCACCAGTACTTGGGCACTGCGCGCCGGAGGTCGAAGCGACACGGGATGTGGATTCGATTTATCCATGGCCCGCCGGTCGCGAAATTTTCGTAGCGCTAACGCTAAGGCCGGCCCCAAGTACTGGTGGTTTAATCTGTTTCACACAGGCAAGGATAACGTCCTTACCCGATACTCTCCGGATGTGGTGAGATGGGGAAAAAGCGAGGATTTCCAGGATCCGTGTGCTACAGGACAAGGAGGTATGGACTGCATATCAGCCAAACACCTCATTGGTTGAACTCCCCTTGGATCCCGAGGAATGGCAGTGGTCACAACCACGGAAAAGCAGACAAAGGTACAAAACCTAACAGTGAAGGCAACGTACCGCCTGTTGTGCCCCAAAGTAAACATTAAGGAAAAGGTAAAGGAAAGATGGAGATCCCAATTAAATGTAGGAGCTGAGGTCCGTCATATCCGTTGATTCACTGCCACCAGAGCCAGGGCAGCAAAGATGGCCTCACTGCAGTGGCAGATAGAACATCGTTGCTTACCCACCAACGACTGGTTGATAGATTGGACCCGTCTAGAGCAGAGAGGACAGGCGTTACCCTGTTGCAAAGCATGTCACACTGTCTTCCCCTCCCCCAAAATCTTGAAAACTATAGATCACATATTCATGCAATGTCCGGGTGCAGTCCTCACATGGCGATGGTGGGATAGAATCTAGTCCCGTCCAGACACTGGGTAAAAATGGCCTTGGGATTGGAAAGCCATACTATGCGAAACATGGTCCTCCCCCACGGATAGCTCTTTCGAAAACAACACGTTTAAAATAGGAAGGAAAGTTGTCATGTGGGCCCTCTGGAGGAAACGTTGCATACATGCTATAGAGGGTGCCCGTATGGCGGAAGGAGAGGTGACAGATATGATAAAACAATATGTCCAACACGAATTAATGGTACAGTGGCAAAGAATAAAGAACCAATTGGACTCGCTTCACTCAGCAATTCTCCGCTGCGATCATCCACAGAATTTCCAGATCCCTTCCCACCCCACCAGCTAGCAATGGTGGACCTTCAATGGTATGGAACCGACGGTGCATTCTGAATGAGGATAGAGCATACAACGGCTTCATAGAGCATTGTCCAAACAAGAGCTGGTCCCTTTGATGTTCAAGACTTACATTTAGAGATTGGTGGTCGGGACTGGGTGGGGAGCGGGACAGGGAGAAGGGAGGAACTTGTTTGTAGCAGCAGTTATCTGGCGCCCGTCTCAAGGCGAAGAGGTTCTCCTTTCTTTTCCAAAACGGCTTCATAGACCATTGTCCAAACAAGAGCTGGTCCCTTTGTTGTTCAAGGTTTACATTTAGAGATTGGTAGTCGGGACTGGGTGGGGAGCGGGACAGGGGGGGAGCGAGGACCTTGTTTGTAGCAGCAGTTATTTGGCGCCCATTTCAAGGCGAAGAGGTTCTCCTTCCTTTTCCAAAACTCCTGCTCAGTCAATCCTCTGGATTCCAGAGTAATCAATGCTAGCAGGAGTCTCCCGCTACCTTTTTCTGACAAGCTTCAAAGTTTTTTGTATGGGACGCTGGACCCGTTTTCCAGCAGGTGCTGCTCCCCACCAATAGATGGAGCCCCTCCTCAGGTGCTAGTGGTGTCTGCTCTCACCAGCACCACTAACACTGGAAGGGGGTTTTGGTGAAATAAAAAATAAAAAATCTTGCAACAGTGGTCTTATGCTGCCATGGCCCTTCGACAAGTGGCACATGTTGTTAAATCTGTCAGGTGACGGAGGTGGCAGCAATATAAGCCGTCTTGGTTCCAAGAATCTTTCACACACACACACACACACACACACACACACACACACACACACACACACACACGCCGAACCAGTCTGGCAAAGTCCTGCTTTTTTTTAGTGTATACCGAAAATGATCACACACATACACACACACACACACACACACACACACACTTGCAACTACAGATCACAAGCCCTGACTAGGGTATGCTAGGAATGCTCTCTCTCCCCCACTCACTCTGTGTGTGTGTGGGGGGCTGACACGCACTCGGCTACAAATCACTTATGCCCTGACTAGGGTATGAAAGGAGTGAAGAGAGAGAGAGAGAGAGAGAGAGAGAGAGAGAGAGAGAGAGAGAGAGAGAGAGAGAGAGAGAGAGAATTGCTACCAGACCCTAGCCAGGGCACACGCAATTCATAGTTGTGTGTGTGTGTGTGTGTGTGTGCGTCAAAAGTTCTAGGAACCAAAACGGTTTGTATTGCTGTCACCATAGTCACCTGTTGACATGAGTGCTTAGGAGAAGCCTGTTATCTCTATTGTACCTTTGATCCACGGAGGAGCGCTTCCACATACTGCACTCAGTCGGTGAGTGATCCGTTCAATTTGTCCACGTAATGGGGGTGGAAAGTTCACATTCTATTGTGAGTGAATACCCATTGACAACTTACTCTCATGGAGAACTGCATGCCGATCCTTTCTGCCGCGGGAGGAGGACAGGATCCACAGTAAAAATGAACAATTTTCAGGGCTGCTGTGTGAAACCGCTGGTACGTTGTCTATAATGTGGCCGCGTACACACCACAAGTTTCAGGGGTCGGCCTACTGGAGCATATCGGTCGGCGGCGCCAACCAAAAGGAGGCCCATGCAAGTTCCTTATTCTTTCGCACACAGGGCATTGCCAGGCTCAACAGGGGAAGGGGCTTGTGGAATCAAATCCAACGGCTCTTCTGACAATGCAACGGCTGCACCGACGGGACATAGCTCTGTCCGTCCACACCCATGAACCGTTGAGATATAGACCCACGTTCGAACCCAGATGCAATCACATTAACATAATTCTGAATCTGGGGCCCGGATGAGAGAATAAAATAGTTATGCACCTGGGGAGGCTCAATGATGATGTCTCAAGGCGGTTGCCCTTTTTAAAGGGGGCAAAAAAAAGATAAAACAAAATACAACTGTTGCACTTCCTGGCTGAAAATGCCAGTCTGACAGACTAACAACATAACACTTTACAGAATAACTTAGCTAAAACTTGCCCTTGCATGCCCATCCTCATCCGTTAACCCAGCAATGGTTGACCACCTCGTCGCCCCATCAGGTCGTCCATCCAAGTCTGTCTCTGCCGCACATCCATCCGTCGTCCTTCGCGTCTCCAATGTCATCCCCTCCGCATCTTTTTTCTCCCCCATCTTCTTTTACCCCTTCCTCGCTACCCTTTAGCCACATTACCTATTTTTCCTTACTTACTTCTACTGCTCCTCTCCCCTTCCACCATGGCATCCTCTCTCTTTGTTCAACTTTTCCCGTCCTCCTCCTCCTCCCACCTACCACCAAGACATACTCTTCCCTCTCTTATATTGTCTTTTCTCGTTGCTTTTTCATCTACTCCCCGCTCTTGCCGCATTACGACCCCTTCCCCCCCCCCCCCCCCCTCCTGCGGGCACCCTTTTTGTCCCTCCTCTTGCCCTTAGCCAATGTTATACACTCTCCCTGTACGTTACTTGTCTCTCCAGTTTTAGCCTCTTGTCCCTGCTAAATCCCAAACCCATCCTTACAACCAC
>BFEA01000356.1:697848-708502 GCA_003427395.1 Chara braunii | reverse complement strand
CGGGCGCCCTATCTACTCTACAGCCTATCCTACGACTACAGCATGGAAGCAACCAGACTACTTGACGACCAGCGAGTGATGACATCAACACCAATGTCGACCTCCTCTCCTTCCAGGTACGTCTCTCTCTCTTCCCTCACTCTTCCTTGTTATCCCACACAGCGCACTTCACCTTCCGAAGAACCACCTTCGCCCTCACCTCCCCCAGCGCTCTCATGCAGCCCGACTATGGCTGTCAGCGCCCTGCGCCCAGGCTGCGCCGTACCGCTTAGCGCCAGCCTGCCTTCTCTCAGCCTAGCGCAGCGCAGCAGCTCGCAATGCAACAGCGTGCCGGCCTTGCTCACAATGGCCAAGATCCTTGCACACTCGCCGGTTCTGCCTATATGCCAATGTTGCGTGTGGGCAATCTCCCTTGAGCCTGCGCCTGGGCCCCAATACCTGTACCCAGACCCAATGCAGATGGGGCCCACGTAATACAGTTGTGCCCCTTATGCTAGGGTCGTTGTCCACATTCAGACCCCGTACCGGTTTCCCCTTGGCTTCCTCGGCCTCTTTGACGAAATACTATTTTTCCATAGGCCAGGGACCAATGTGTGGTGTGCTGGCCTCCCAGACTGTCGCCCAGGGCTCAACCAACCCCAGCCCTGGGCTCATGCCTCTGCAGGAGTCGGAGGGTCACGATGTACTTAACAAACTGGCGTGCGGCAACTGTCTGATACCCACTTTGGGAAATGCTGAATGAAGGCCTCTTTTTCTGGCCCGCCTTCACTTAGGGCGGGCACGAGGCTTGCTATGGGCCTATGCCCATAACATATGTTTGTCGCCAAGGCCCCGTTGAGGGCTCAATCCTCACATTCCATCCCCCTTAGCTTCGAAAGTCCACTGAGATGCTTACTTCGCAGTTGTCTTCCCCTTTAGTTGTCTTTCATATTTTGCCACCACCTGAGGTGCTGTTTCAATAAGTTCCTCTCTGGTGAACCACCGATCCTCTTTCGGATCTGTATGATGCCTGAATCTGACTCTGTATTCTCTCTTGGGTTTCGGAGGTCTTCCTCTGCCAAGAGGTCTGGGCACAGGCATGTCTCTGTGTTCCAAAATGTCGTCGATGTCCACGTGGCCATCCATGGTTGGGGGCAGCATTGATCTCCGTGAAGGAAATTGATCTGTCTCAGCGAAAGGTGCAAGCTTTGAGGCGTGAAACACAGGGTAAGTGCGCAGGTGACCAGGGATTCGGATAACGTAGGAAGGACCATCCAAGTCATCCCCAACTATGTCCAAGACTTCCCAGTGACCGAAATACGATGGCATTAGTTTACGAGAGATTCTGAATTCCTGTCCTAACTCACTAGCCTTGACCCAGACACGTTCCCCTACCTGAAATGTGGACTGTCGACGATGTTCGTTCTCAGAAGAAATCATTGCTTCTTGAGATTTCCTGATGTGCTCGACAACTTGCTGCAGTAGCTTTTCATACTGCACAGCATACAGAGGGTCGGTTTTTAGGCAGGAGGAAGTCCAACGCTGATCTAGGCTTCCATCCCAAGTGCGGCTGGTTAGGACTGACGCCGGTACTGCTTTGTACAACGTTGTTGTACAAACTGGCAATGAGAGGCAATTTCTCATCCCAGTCATCCTGGTTGGGCTTGATGTAGTGCCTCATCAGATGTTGCACAACTCTGTTCATTTGTTCGGCCTGTATATTGGCTTCGGGATGATTCCCAGAAGTCATCTGAAGTTGACTGCCCATTTGTTCAGCAGTCTTCTTTCACAACTCAGTTGTAAAACGGACATCTCTAACACTAATAATTGACTTTGGCAGTCCAAAATCACGCACCCAATTGTCCAAAAACAACTTGATGACGTGCTCAGTCCTGGCAGTCTCTGGCATGGCAATCACTCTAGCATACTTCGTGAATCGGTCTATGATGATAAAATGTGCCTCTTGCCACTTCTGCTGGTTACCAAGGTGTCCATGAAATTCATGGAAACACTGTGTCCCGGACCAGCGGGAATAGGCAAGGGCTTCAGCAGCCCAAGCGGTGCTTGAGTTCGCGGCTTGTCCCGCTGACAGACCTGACAGGTCTCCACATATTTCTTTATGCCATCTAGCATTCCGGGCCACCCAAATCGCTGTACTAGATTGGCACTGGTCTTTATATAGCCAAAATGTCCAGTTGCATCATAACATTCACCTATAAATAAACTGAGCAAATTTTCACTACATGGAACAACTAATCTTTCAATCCCAGCCTTTCTCAGAAAGAGCAACCCATCCACCATCACAAACTCATCTTCAGTGGCCTTGTCTTTAGCCTGTAGCTTGCGGATGATGTCCATCGTGACAGGGTCTTCCTGATAGGCTCCCACCAGCAATTGAGTTACTTTTTCAGATACGCCAAATTCAGAAACTAGCGCCCCTAGGTAGTCTGCCCTACGTGACGGCGCATCCGCAACCTTGTGGTACTCTCCCTTCAGATACTCTAGCCTGAAGTCATATTGATCTATGACTTCAATCCATCGCTTGAGTGCATCAGAAAGGGCAGGTTGAGTCTTTATCCATTTGAGGGTTTGATGGTCAGTTCTCAAATAGAAAAGCCGCCCCAACAGAAAGTGTCTCCACTGAACAAGTGCCTTATAGAGAGCATAGAGTTCCCTTTCGTAGGTGGACTTTACCAGTTTCTTTGATGGCATTTTCTTGCTCATATACTCAATCGGTCTCAATTTTTTCCCATCCTGCTGAGCCAGCACTGCGCCAATGTCGTACTGGCTTGCGTCAGTGGTCACAATAAATGGCGTCTGAGGATCGGGCACCATAAGAACCTCGTGATTCATGAGTGCATGCTTCAATCGTTTGAAAGCAACCTCGCACTCATCACTCCAATCCCAAGGCGTATCAAATCGAGTGAGTTCAGTCAAAGGAGAGGCGACCGTGGAATAGTTTTTCACAAAGTTCCTATAGTAGTCGCACATCCCTAAGAAAGATCTAACCTCAGTCACTATCTGAGGTCGTGGCCAGTCCCTTATACTAGCCACTTTCGCATCTTCCGGCCTAATCCCTGGATACTTCATGACCAAAGTACAAGATCTCAGTGCGTCCGAATTCGCATTTCTGTAAGTTGACCTTATACTTGTGTTGCCGCAGGAGTGAGAGAACAATCTCTAAATGTTGTGCATGCTCCTCGACAGACTTACTAAAGACAAGAATATCATCGAGGTACACGACAACAAACTTGTCCAAGTAGTCATGGAAGATCCTATTCATAGCGTGTTGGAATGCACCCGGCGGATTGCAAAGGCCAAAGAACACCACCACAAATTCATACAGACCGTACCCGGTCTGAAATGCGGTTTTGTGTTGATCCTCAGGTCTTATGGCAATCTGATGGTAGTCGGACTTTAAGTATATCTTGTTGTAGTACTTACACCCCTGCACCTTATCCAATAGGTCGTCTATGCGAGGTAGAGGCTCTGCGTTCTTCACTGTGATGGCATTGAGGCCTCTATAATCAATGCACATCCTTAACCATCCCCCCTTCTTCAGTACAAACAGCACTGGAGATCCGAAGGGGGAAGTACTAGGCTGTATCCCACCCTTTTCTGTCAGCTCTTTCAGTTGTCACCGGAGTTCGTCCAACTCGGTCGGAGCCATCCTATAGATCCTTCCCCTTGGGGTTTTACTCCCTGGAATTATTTCTATAAAGTGGACAATCTCCCTATCTACGACTCATGTGGGCTCCTCGAACAGATCAGGGAAGTTAGTAACGACGTTCTCTTTCTTCGGGGGTGTTTTAACGGCCTCCCCTTTCTCAAAGACATAGGCTAGGTACATACCCTCCTCTTGGTTTTGTTTATAGTAGTTGCAGAATGTTGTTGCACACAAGCACCCATAGGAGTCTAACAACCTACTAGCCTTGTACTTGGCCAGTCTCACGGTCCTCCCATCAGGCAACTCATGTTTGAGCACCTTCTTGTCCCAGTCAAACTGGGGCTTGGCAACCTCAAGGTAGTACATTCTTAACAGCATGTCGAACGGTAAGTCGTCACTAACCAGGAACGAAATCTTGTGATTAAGTTCCCCTCCTGCATAGGAGAAGGCGCAGAATACATCCTTGACATAGTTTGTCACTACCATGCGCTCCTTGTTGGCCAAAGTAGATGCTACTGGTCTACTAAGGTGTTATACCCGGTCTTCTAGGTGCAGCCTTTCCAAACAGTCGCGACTTATGTAATTCCGCGTGGAGCTGATGTCTACGAAGGCACCACATTTGCGGCCTCCTACAGCAACTTCCACGACGAAATGTTCCCCTCTAGGACCTCTACTTAGTGCCACCCAAGATTCGTTAGGGTCCTTGCTTGACCACACACTTTCTAAATCTTCTAAGGTCTCAGACACATCCAACGTACAGAGCATAGTTTGATCTAGGTGTGTCTGCGGGGTGACTAAAGAGTCATTAGCTATGGCCATCTCATGAAGCGAGGAGGGTATCTGTCCCACTTCACCATGAGTAGAAGCAGCTAAAACTTCCACCGACCTCAGGTGTTTCCCGAACAGGAACTAGTCCCAGCCTGGGAAGAAGGCACCCCTCCCTTAGGGGGTATCTTCTGCGTGACCTTACTGGGTGTGTCCGTATTCACCACAGTTAATGCAAACACCATGCACTCGGCCGTCCCGCCACACTTCCTGATCAAGACCTGCCTTAACCGAATTTGCTACTTTGGACTGATTGGACGTGGTCTGCCCTTGACTCTTTTGATGGCCGCCTTTACTGCGGCCACCAGCCTTTGCCTTGACTACTGCGGCGAGGGTGCTACCCTCAGCGATTTCCTCGCCGTCGTACTCTGAACCGTCCATCAGGTCGGTAAGTTCTTCGATTTCAGTTTGAGTCCCATCGGACTCAACCCTCATCAATCTACTACCCTTCTTTTTCCACTTCTGTGGACTCTTCTTCTTCCTCCCGTCTACTGGAGTAGGTCGAACACTTCCTAGAGTAGCATCCAAATCTAAGGGCTTTCTTGAGAAAGTCTCAAAGGAATGATACTCGAGGCGAGCCTCGCTGGCCAGTAAGGTTCTGAGATTCTCGACCAAACATCTGAGAAACATGGTCAATAAGACCTGATCATCATAGCGTATACCGGGAACGACGATGAGGTTCTCTACGGTAGACGTCAGCTCTCTGACAGACTTGTACCTTCTCTGGTCCAGTCTGAGCATCGCATCAGTGACAATTTGTGCCTGCTGCGGATTATGTCAGCGAGCTTCTACCATATCTAAGAACTCTTCTAAAGTAAGGGTCTTACCCCAGTCTGCCATGCGTCGTTCGAACCCAGCCTTAGCTACTATCCCATCCAGTCATTTGGCTGCCTTACCCTCGAGGTAAGATGTAGCAGTAATCACCTCCTCCTCCTGCAACTTCCTCTTTGCCCTTACCCACATTGGAACCGTTCTCAACCAAGTGTTGAGTTCCTCATCTTTCTTCTCACCGGAGAAAGCAAGGGGTGGCTTCATCGGGGTCTTTGGGTACCATGGACTTTGCGGCTGTCCCTGAGGTGGAACGGTTTGTTGCAACTGTGATGTAGCTCCAGCCGCTGGACCAGAAGAAGAAGAAGCAACAGTCTGTGCGGCTGCTGCAGACGTACCACTTGGCTGTGTGCCAACTTGTACCGGAACGGGGCCAGACATCGTCGTTAACGACAACGATGACTGTGCTGCTGGCCGTATTCCTGACCTTTGCAAAAGATCCAAGAGTTGATCCAAGGAGTTCTGCATGAAATCCAGCCCGCTGTCCACGTGCGCATGCAGTCACAGTATACTGGACCTTAACACTTTCATTGCGTCAGACATTGCTGACTCGTCTAACTCCTCTAACGCAGCTTTGTCTGCCTCTAACGTATCAAGCCTAGCTGTTCTATTTCCAATCTCATTTTCCCTAACGGTAGCTTGAATCAGTTCCCTCTCTAACCAAGTGCGGATCCTCTCGACTTGTTGGAGCTCTAGTAGCTCTCTGCCGCGTAGGGTCAACGGACTGAACTGCGAGCCCGCCATTTGACTTGTGGACTGACTGAAACCTACTGATCTGGAAGTACCCGTAGGCCCAGGGGCATCCCCAACTGGGTCCCAGACGAGGATGCAGCAGAGGATGCTGCCGCGGTAGCCATTGCTGTTGCGCTGGCTGTTGCTGCTGCCCGTTCCCTAGCTGCGGCGTTTGCTGCTGCCAACGCCTGACTTGCAGCCAGTGTTGTTTCCCTCTCTGCTGCATAAGCACGGGCTCTAACTTCGGCACGCAGCCGTCTTTCGTCTCCCAGCCGTAGGGCCTGACACACATGCAGGACCCTAAGTGATCTCGAACGTGTCAGCCTCACATCGTCAACTCTACCCTCATCGGTGTCTGACCCACTCATCAGTTAGGCAAACACTATCTGCACGACAACTCCCTCCTGGAGTCCTACCACAACATGTGTCTGGCCGGCACAAAATGTTCTACAAATAAATGTGTCCAGCAAGTCCCCTACTTAACCGATCAAGTGGCAGCCTTACAACATTCACAAAGACTGTAAACATAATCTAATTTTATTCAGATTAGTTCACTTACAGAAGCTTTGCATAGAACTGGATATGGTATTATACTACAGTCCTACACTAAGCTGTTTCTGAGGTGTTAGCAGTCTGTCAACCAACTAGTCAAAAATAAAACTAAATTATGTTGCAGATGTATGAACAATGGATATGGTTGTGTTTACAGTTGAGCGCCAATTGGAACCTACCCTCCCCTCAATCCAACATACCGATGAGCATCAATGAGCAGCAATCTCATAGGTGTGCAATGTCGGCCCACCCCTGTGCCCTAGATGCATGCTTATCACCAGGCTTGCCCGTTATTTATCCTCGCGTGCAACGAGCCGTACGTCCGACTGATCTGGCTGATCAAGAGGCTTATTTAAGGATTGCCCCCAAGGTCGCTCAGGAATTATTTAACATCGCAAACAGGACCACGATCACAGCCAGTGGACAGATCGGAACCCCATCCAGAAATCTTTATAGACGGTCTAGGACGCGTCTGCATAAGCCTGTTCAGTCCGCACACCCCTCTATCAGCACATCAAAGAGCCCCAATGGACAAAGCAACCATCGCATGTGTACTAATCCCATTGGGTTGGCATGGTGACCGTGACCCATATGCTTCGACCAGGGCCCTTCAGAGGCACCGCCCTTTCTCCTTCCAGATGTGCCACCAGGAAGATCGTCGTCTCTCAAGGTAGAGCGCTCACGACACTTCACCAAAAGAGAGGACTCTCAAGTCAGACTCACTTCCTCGCGGTAGGAAGAGATTGAGAGGGTAGGTAAGGTAAGGGAACAACATACCTGGAGATAGCTGCCCCCAACTGCAGATTTCTCACCAATTGAGCCGAATGTGCATTTGATGACCGGTCGTAGCCTCGGTACCACCCACAACGCAATGCAGTGCCACCTCAACCAAATGCCACATCAGCATGCTCTCATCACCAGACATACATTTTGCCGTCACCACGGCATCCCAAGCCGTATAGCCTTTCGGCGCACACCTCTCTACCCAGGTCGTGCGCCTATATTCGGCCCGACGTCACAAGAACCAACTGCGAAGAAGCATCGTCAACGCACCAAGTCTGTATAACGCCGGCGCACCAAGGTAAGCGGCGAATCGAACCAGCTCCGATACCAAATTTGCAAGGAACATGAGTGTGAACGAAGTACATAAATCCAAATTGCAAATCACCTTGAAGTCCATGTAGTCAAGGAAAGAGCAGATAGCACATTGGAACCAAGAAACCATCCATTGAGAACGATACAGCAGAATTGAGAGTCAATGTCCAAGCCCGAAGGGCCACACCAACATCAGAACCCAATGTAGCTCTCACTTCGAATGGCGCCGGGCGCCCTATCTACTCTACAACCTATCCTACGACTACAGCATGGAAGCAACCAGACTACTTGACCACCAGCGAGTGATGACGTCAACACCAATGCCCACCTCCTCTCCTTCCAGGTACGTCTCTCTCTCTCTTCCCTCACTCTTCCTTGTTATCCCACACAGCGCCCTTCACCTTCCGAAGAACCACCTTCGCCCTCACCTCCCCCACCGCTCTCATGCCGCCCGGCTATGGCTGCCGGCGCCCTGCGCCCTACCGCTTAGCGCCAGCCTGCCTTCTCTCAGCCTAGCGCAGCGCAGCAGCTCGCAATGCAACAGCGTGCCGGCCTTGCTCGCAATGGCCAAGATCCTTGCCCACTCACCCGTTCTGCCTATATGCCAGTGTTGCGTGTGGGCAATCTCCCTTGAGCCTGGGCCCCAGTACCTGTACCCAGGCCCAATGCAGATGGGGCCCAGGTAATACAGTTGCGCCGCTTATGCTAGGGCCGTTGTCCAGATTCAGACCCCGTACCGGTTTCCCCTTGGCTTCCTCGGACTCTTTGACAAAATACTGTGACGGCCTCCCAGACTGTCGCCCAGGGCTCAACCAACCCCAGCCCTGGGCTCAACTGCCTCTGCAGGAGTCGGAGGCTCACGATGCACTTCAACCAACAGGCATGCGGCGACTGTCTGATACCCACTTTGGGAAATGCTGAATGAAGGCCTCTTTGTGGATATTCTGGCCCGCCTTCACTTAGGGCAGGCACGAGGCTTGCTGGGGGCCTATGCCCAGAACATACGCTTGTCGGCAAGGCCCCGTTGAGGGCTCAATCCTCACACCTTGGTCATCCCATACCAGTTTCTTCTCCTGCACCACTTTTGGGGCCTCTTCTTCCCCTCTCTCGACGGTCATCCACACCCTCTCCATTTCCTCCCTCATCCAGCACCTTTTAAACCACCACTCCCCCCGCTGGCCGAAATTGAGGGGGACCACTAGCACAGGTTCAAGGGGACTACCGGTAGCACAGTGGGGAGAACCAGAGGAGTGGCAAAAATGAAAAACGTGGCGAATTGCCGCTGCGATTTATCTTGAGGCCTAAACATTTTTTCTAATTTTTAAAATATTTTTCCTGGAAAGACCGCAACCAAATCTACGGACCCTTCAATTTTCCGATTTCTTGACACGTTCTTTTGATCGTGAAAAATCACTGAAAGTTGAGGTACTTTCCCGTTGGCCCACACGCGGTAGAGCAGCAAAATGGAAAATGAGAAAAATCGGCACGGCATTCATTTCACGGTCTAAACTTTTTTTCTTTTTTTTTTTTCCTGGGAAGACGACGACCAAATCCACAGGCCCACCAAATTTCAGATTTTATGAGTCATTTTTCTGACTGCAAAAAATTGTGCAAGTTGCGGCACTTTTTCCATTGCTGGCAAAAATGGAAATTGTGAGGAATCAGCGCGGCATTTATTTCACTGTCCAATTGCTTTTATTTATTTATTCTGATATTTTCCGTGAAAGATCACAATCTAATCTACAAGATCTCAAATTTTCAGATTTTTTTAACGAGTTCTTTTGAGTGCGAAAAATCGACAAAGTTGGCACTTGAAAATTGAGTGACTGGACCCCCCTGCACCTGCTGGTCGCCCCCCACTAAAAACCCGGTCCGTAAGGCCAGGAAGGCTGAATTTAGGCCGGCGGGGATAGGGGTGGTTTAAGCCCGCCTATCTTTTCCGCTCTTGCCAATCATACATCTCCTCTCCCACCCTCCATGCCTCCTTTCCCTCCCCTGTCCGTCTTTCCCTTCATCGCACCTCTGCCCTTTCCCTTCCCTACCTCCTCTCCTTCTCACACATGCATGCAATAGCCATGGTGTCTTGCCGCTCTCCTTGCAGGTCTGTGAGGGCTCAGGTTTGGGCCAGAGCCATCAACAGATACCAAGGACATCGTCCAGTCTCAATTCTGGTCCCTGATCCCAGTTTTGGGCCATATCCATATCATCCAAGGGACAAGGGCAGACCCTAAGTTGGCACCAGGTCGCTACGATCTGCTGAAAGGTCATTTTCGGAGCATCTAAGGTTGGGAGGGCCGATTCGTTTTCATGAAGACATCAACTGGCTTGACGGATATTGGGGCGTGTACCAGTGCTTAGTAAGCATGTCAAAGAAAATGAGTGATATGCTTTTCCCAGGTGGCAGTCAGGCGCACTTCCGCATCTGATCCCTCCCCTCCCCTCCCCTCCCCTCCTTCCCACACCCATCTACCCCACAAAGAACCTCCACCACCACCACACACAACCCATTAAATTACCGGCTGCTTTTTCTGTTTCGAGTCCTTGGGACATGGACATGCTAGATACCACCTGGGGATCTGTGTTAGATTTGAGACCTTAGCGAAAAGACAAGATAGAGACGAAGAAACAAAAAAAAAAAAAGAGAGAGAAAAAGAGAAATCATGAAGGTCAACATTTTGAAGGTCAACATCATGGAGGTCAACATTCAAGAGTGTCCACTCCAGTCATAGGTAATTTTTTTTTTCTCCCCTCACAGCAGTGTTGCACACCCCGACCGTCGGGGGGCTTAACTGGTCGGATGCCGACCAGCCGACCAGTTGGCTGGTCGGCACCTACCAGTCGGGGGTCGTCGGCACCCCGCAATTTTTTTTTTTTTTTTTGATTTATTTTGTTCTGGTCCAGAACCCCTAATAACCCTACCAACACCCCCATACCTGCCCCAAATACCCTCATAACCCCTCCAACACCCCCGTACCC
>BFEA01000356.1:679313-692672 GCA_003427395.1 Chara braunii | reverse complement strand
TTTTTTTAAATTAAAAAAGGTCTCGATGGACCACGGATCAGATGTGAAACCGAACGGAGGAGATACTACGCTTGATCGTGTGCGGGGAGAGGATCGGATATGAAACTGATCGAAGCAGATACTACACTCGACCGTGTTTCTGTTGGAGGGGGGGAGGCACGTAGTTGGGTTCTCTCTCTCTCTCTCTCTGTCTCTCTGTCTCTCTCTCTCTCTCTCTTGCGTGCGCGCGTGCTTTTTTTTTTCGTTTTTTTTTTAAATAAAAACAGGCCTCGATCAGATATGAAACCAAACGGAGCAGACACTACGCTTGATCGTGCGGGGAGAGAGGATCAGATACAAACTGATCAAAGCAGATACTACACTTGATTGTTGGGGGGGACGGGGAAGCGAGGCGCATAGTTCGGATCTCTCTCTCTCTCTCTCTCTCTCTCTCTCTCTCTCTCTCTCTCTCTCTCTCTCTCTCTCTCTTGCGTGCGCACCTGCTCGCATGCTTTTTTTCCCTTTTTTTTTAAATAAAAGAAGGTATCCATAGACCACGGATCGGATATGAAACCAAGCGGAGCAGACACTACGCTTGATCGTGCGGGGAGAGAGGATCGGATATGAAACTGATCGAAGCAGATACTACACTTGATCGTCGGGGCGGATGGGGGAGCGAGGCGCGTAGTTCGGTTCTCTCTCTCTCTCTCTCTCTCTCTCTCTCTCTCTCTCTCTCTCTCTCTCTCTCTTCGATGGACCACGGATCAGATATGAAACTGAACGGAGCAGATACCATGCTTGATCGTGTGGGGGGAAGGATCGATATGAAACTAATGGAAGCAGATACTGCACTTGACCGTGTGGGGGGGGAGGTGCATAGTTAGTTAGGTTAGGTTCTCTCTCTCTCTCTCTCTCTCTCTCTCTCTCTCTCTCTCTCTCTCTCTCTCTCTCTCTCTCTCTCTCTCTCTCGCTCGCTCGCTCGCTCTCGCACGTGCTTTTTTTTTTTCTTTTATGAAAGAAAAAAGGTATCGATGGACCATGGATCAGATATGAAACTGAACAGAGCAGTTACTGCGCTTGATCGTTTGGGAGAGAGGATCGGATATGAAACTGATCGACGCAGATACTACACTTGATCATGTGGGGGGGATTTTCCTTCTTTTTTTTCCGATGGTCTGGGGCACCCTTGCGGGTTTTCCTTTATTTTTTTATTTTTTTAGTGGTCCCGATTGCAAGGAACCCAACTGTTCATCACTTGCTGGAGAGCATCAGTTCACATCCTTTTATAGTATTTATACAGATTTCACAGATTGCGACGTCTCACACGAAGCCCAATAGAAGATGAATGAGGACCAGGAAGCTTAACTCAATTATCAAACCCAGATTAAAGAGAGAACATCAAGAGTCGAAAAGATATAGCGCCGAACAAAGTTACACGTCTTCTTCAATCAACATGAGTTCCCAGGCCTGGTGCTTATCAGCACCAGCTGCCAAACGTTCAACAACAGTGCTCAACAGGTAGGTGTCACCATAGCTCACCCTTTCCACCTTGATCTCTCTCCTCTCCTTCTGTCTATAGTCCTGATCTATGCTCACTCATCATGCATGCTGTGGCATACTGCGCAGCCACACGGGCCTGCAGGGCCCGACCAGCGTTCTCAGCCTAAAAGCCTGAAAACAAGGGCTTACAGGCCCTGTGTCGTTTCAGCCTTAAGACCTGAAAACGAGGGCCTTCAGGCCCTATGTTGTTTCAGCCTGAAACAGGGCCTTCCAGGCACTGAGTCTTTTCAGCTTGAAACGGAGAGCCATTTTCGGGCCCTCGTAAGATCGACCTGCCCTGACACTCAGGCACCAAACCAGGGTTTTAGGACCAGGCTATTTTTGGCCTGTTCTCACGACAGCCTCAGCAGGAGCTGCAGCGCCAGACCCTGGCTCACTTTGGCATTGGCAAGAGCAGCCTCCTGGACTGCCCCGCCCTGCAACTGCAGGCAGTCGGAGGCAGTCAGGAGGCAGGCTGAGGTAGTACATAGGGAGTTCCCATGCACTTCACGGGTAGGCAGAAGGCAGGAGTAGTCTTCAGGATTCGGCAGCAGCACTCTGGAGGAGCGCTGCAGGAGTAGCTTTAGCGCTAGCAGTAGTCTTCAGCGCTGGCCGCTAGTAGCTGTAGTGGTGGTCTTCAGCGCTGGGCGCTGGTAGGAGTAGAGTAGTGTTGGAGAGAGAGATGGCTGGCGGAGGCCAGGGAGACTTACCTGTGGCGCCATAGCTCCAGCTTCATCTTCGAGGTACCTGCATCAAGGCGCCAACTTCACAGGTTCGTACCGGACTGAGAGAGAGAGAAGAGAGAGTTCTTTTTCTTCCTCTTCTATGTCCACCATCTCTTCTTCACCCTCTCGCTACCCGACTTCTAAATATCTGTGGACTACGAGAGAGAGAGAGTTGTGACTTTGAGACTTGACAACATTGGATCCAGACTCGACATGGGGATTCAGACATTTGACGAGGGATTATTTGGGGCCTGTACCGAAGACTGGTGTTGGCAACATTCCCATCTTCCCTTCTTCTTCGTCTAACCCCCCGGGCCCCTCTTATTCGTCTGTGTATGGTTGGGGACTGGCACATTCTTCCTGTGCGAGCGCCAGGCCCCTTCACACCATGGAATGATGATGATGTATGTTTGAGGCTGCATTGCAACATTGATTGTTCGGATCATTGGTATGTAAGTCTTCCGCTACGCTATCTTGTACTTTGTGAGAGAGGTCGGTTCTTGTTCTGGTCTGCACCATTACGGTATGCGACACATGCACACTCCCTATGACACGAGGATCTACTTTGAATACTAGTCACTAGTACCTCTATGACTAACCCCACTACTACTAACAGCTCCTACTGGCGCAGCTATGGCTGCCTGTCCAAGCCAGCTCCCAGCTCCCTTCTTCTTCCTAGCGCAACTCGCAAGCCTAGCGCTGCTCACTAGCATCCTGGCACCCTCTCGCTACCCGACTTCTGAATATCTGCGGACTACGAGAGAGAGAGAGAGTTGTGACTTTTAGACTTGACAACATTGGATCCAGACTCGACATAGGGATTCAGACATTTGACGAGGGATTATTTGGGACCTGTACCAAAGACTGGTGTTGGCAACATTCCCATCTTCCCTTCTTCTTCGTCTAACCCCCCGGGCCCCTCTTCTTCGTCTGTATGGTTGGGGACTGGCGCATTCTTCTTGTGTGAGAGCCAGGCCCCTTCACACCATGGAATGATGATGATGTATGTTTGAGGCTGCATTGCAACATTGATTGTTCGGATCATTGGTATCGAAGTCTTCTGCTACGCTATCTTGTACTTTGTGAGAAAGGTCGGTTCTTGTTCTGGTCTACACCATTACGGTATGTGACACATGCACACTCCCTATGACACGAGGATCTACTTTGAATACTACTCACTGATACCTCTATGACTAACCCCACTACTACTAACAGCTCCTACTGGAGCAGCTATGGCTGCCTGTCCAAGCCAGCGCCCAGCTCCCTTCTTCTTCCTAGCGCAGCTCGCAAGCCTAGCGCTGCTCACTGGCATCCTGGTGCACAAGTGCTTCAGCACTTCCACACACTCGTGCCAATGAGTACCTGCCGAATGAGGAGGTTGGCCAGTCCTTTATACTGTCGGACTGGTCTGGTGAGGTCTACTTTCAGCCTCCCTCTCCCTGGGACTCTTCCCCAGTACCGGCTGTTGCAAAGTGTGTGTCCCAGTACCTTTTCCCAGGGTCTGGTGCTGCTTTGGCCGTCGGGCCTGACTTTCGGACTTCCGACCTGAGTCAGAAATGACCTGTGGGGCTGCGACTAGATTGGGATTGTGCCTCTTGACTTCTGGACGAACAAATGTAACCTTACCTCAGTTCTAAAATTGAATGTAACACCTGTTCGCCTAAGGACCTGATTTTGACTTTTGAAACGACTTCTCATTTCCATCTGGATGTGACTTCTGACTCAGTGAACTTGTCCTTTGGAACGCTTTTCACGAAATTGAGTTTTGGCCGAGTGGCCCCATTATGTTGCAATCACCATTTGGGGTCTGAATTCGTAAAGGCCCTTCTACTCTCGCCGGCCTAATTTCGAAGTCCTTTGAGAAAATCTTTACCTGTCCACAATATTAATTCCTCTTCTTGCTCTTTCATAATATGATACGATGTGCGGTGCAGATTCAATTAGCTCTTCTCTGCTAAACCAGCGGTCTTCACTTGGGTCTTGATAAGCGAACCTAACTTTATATTGTCGTTGTGGTCTACCTCTGCGTCCAGTCTGAATCGTGCTTTCAGCAATGATTCTATTGACATCATACTTCGCATCCATACCTGGAGGAATTGCTGATCTGCGACTGGGAAACAATTCATTAGTTACGCAAGGTAGGAGCTTTGATGCGTGAAACACCGGATACGTATGCATATGTTGAGGAATCTCAATCACGTAGGAGGGACCATCAACACCTCCTACCACATCCAACACTTGCCACGGCCCCCTGTAGACTGGTAACAACTTCTGAGAGATGTTCTCCTCAGGGATGAACTCTTTTGATTTCACCCATACCAGATCACCTACAGCAAATTCAGGTCATATCCTATGCTTGTTGGCTTGTGCTACCATCTGATGTTGTGCTTCAATTATATTTTCCTTTACCTTTTCTATATCTTTCTCATATTGCATTGCAAATTCACTAGTTCTAAGAGGAAGCTTGTGTACCTGGTCTTGGTTAAGACGATCTATAGGTCGGCGAGGACGCCATCCCAAATGCAACTCCATCGGAGTTCTGCAAGTAGACAAGTGTACAGAGTTGTTATAGGCACTAGCAACCTTGGGCAGATGTTCATCCCAATCAATCTGATCAGGACGAATGTACATGCGCAGAGTTTGCTACAAAATCTTGTTCATTTGCTCAGTTTGCCCATTTGTCTCAGGGTGTCGGCTTGACGACATTGTCAATTTAGAGCCATAAACATAAATTAGTTGCTGCCATTGTTCACTTGTGAACCTCGAGTTTCTGTCACAGAAGAATTCCGGAATCACCAAGTCAATTCTTGCTTCCAAAGGCAATGCCACGAAGACAACATATTTATTAAATCTGTCAACTATTGCCATGACCTGTGTTTTCCCATTCCTGCTTTTCACCTTAAGTGTCCATAAAATCAATAGACACAGAGTCTCCCGGACCTGTTGGAATGGGGAAAGGCTTTAATAGACCAAGGGGAGGCTGTGTGGTGCTCTTATTTCATTGGCACAGTTGACAGCCTTGCACATACGCGATGCAATGCCACGAAGACAACATATTTACCAAATATGTTAACTATTGCCATGACCTGTGTTTTCCCATTCCTGCTTTTCACCTTAGTGTCCATAAAATCAATAGACACAGAGTCTCCCGGACTTGTTGGAATGGGGAAAGGCTTTAGTAGACCAAGGGGAGGCTGTGTGGTGCTCTTATTTCGTTGGCACACTTGACAGCCTTGCACATACGCGATGCAATCGGGCTTCATTCGAGGCCAGGTGTAGGAATGCAGAAGGTTGGCATAGGTCTTTTTCCAACCGAAATGGCCTTCCGTGTCATGGCACTCTCCCAAGATTACACTCTTAATTTCTTCCACATTTGGAATACAAAGCCTATCATGAACATATGTTCTTTCAAACAACAGTCCTTGGGCCAGACGATAGTTAGGAAACTCTTGTGGCGCTTCCTGAACATGCTTCAACATAGCGCCATAAACAGGATCAGTGGGATACGCATTCTTAATCTTCTCCTGCAAATCGGTGCCTACACCTAAATAGGTTACAATAGCACCAAAAAAGTCGGACCTTCGACTCAATGCATCGGCAACAATATTGTCCTTCCCCTTCACTGGTTTTAGTTCAAAGTCATATTGGTCGATTTTCGCGGCCCACCTTGTCAGTTTAGTTGTCATCCGGGCCTGTGTTTTCAGCCAGCGAAGTGTCTCATGATCGGAGTACACTTTGAAGTGGCGTCCTAGGAGATAGTGTCGCCAATGATCCAAGACTTCCCGGAGAGCAAACAACTCTTTCATATGTGGAAGCCGCAACCTTCTCACTCGGCAATCGTCGGGACATAAACTCAACAGGCCTGTATCCGTTCCCATCATCTTGTTGGAGTACAGTGCCTATCCCGTACTGACTGGCATCGGTAGTGACCACAAAGGGCAAGGAAGGATCAGCGACCTTCAAAACTGGATAATTGATCAAGCACTTCTTTAGACGCTTAAATGAGGACGTACAGTCCTGGTCCCACTTCCAAATTGTTTCTTTCTTTAATAGCCTGCGAAGGGGAGCAGCGATTATCGTGAAGTGTTCAACAAACTTCCAATAATAGTTAGCCAACCCAAGGAACAACCGCAGTTCTGTCAAAGTGCGGGGGTTGGGCCAATCCCAAATGGCTGCAATCTTCGCGTCTTCCGGTTTGATTCCTTCTCCATCAAGCACATGCCCCAAATACAATACCTGACGCTTTGCCCACTCACACTTCTTGGGATTCAATTTAAGCTTTGCCTCACACAACTTGTTTAGCACAAGTCGAAGGTGCTCACAATGTTCGTTCAAATTCTTACTGAAAATCAAAATATCATCGAGATATATTACAACAAATTTATCGAGCCACTCACGAAAATGTTCGCTGAAAGGTTGCAGGTGCATTAGTAAGACCAAAAGGCAACACTATGAACTCATAATGTCCATACCTTGTGCGAAACGTAGTCTTGTATTGGTCTTCTGGCTCTACCTTAATCTGATGGTAGCCAGACTTCAAATCAATCTTTGGAAAGTACTTGCACCCCTGAACCCTATCCAAGAGATCATCAATCCTTGGCAATGGCTCGACATTTTTAACTGTGATCTCATTATACACATGTGGACCCTGCCATCTTTCTTTGGCACAAACAGCACTGGCGCAGCATAGGGCAAGGAGCTAGGACTTATCCATCCCTTTTCGAGCAGTTCATCTAGCTGGGTTCGCAGTTCTTCTTACTCTTTCGGTGACATCTATCTTCCACCAAGAGCGTCAGAGAGTGGAAAACACATTCCACCTTCCCCTCTGCCTCGAGACGGAAGTATGTTTGTACCCCCTCAACATATCGATCCATTATGATCTCAAGACGCAGCTTTTGTGACCCATTCTTACTTATGTAGCTGCGAGTTGACCCACTATCAATCATACTTACCACGGGCTCTTCCAATTGTTTTACCTTAAGCCCGAGACGCAGCTTTTGTGACCCATTCTTACTTATGTAGCTGCGAGTTGACCCACTGTCAATCATACCTCCAACTCCTACTTTATTAATTTCTAGATTTGCAATTATTAACTATCCCTTATGCTTTTTTATCTCGATCCAGGCTTTGCGATGAGTGGCCAACTCATCACCCATGCCAACGAGGGATCCACCTAGGGAGGTACACACTAACTACCTCTGGACAGTGAGCTAGGTGGGGACCGTCTTCCTTTTCAGTTTTTGCCAGGGGAACCTTCGGATGGGAGGACGTATGTCTGTCGACATCCAAAGTTCCTATAGAGGCAACTGAAAACCCTACTGGTTGTTCCCTTTTGGTACCTTACAATCCGGGTAGTAGGGAACAATGTGGTTGGGGTCACCACACTTGAGACAGTAGTCAGCAACTTTTCTATCTTGCCAAACCTTTTCTGTAATCCCCAACTTTTCCCAAGGTCTGCCTTCTGGCAAATCGGGATGGGGTGGATATGGCTTATCCCAATTTCCATACCACGTGCCTCTTCCTCTACCCCATGTGGAGTTGGAACCTCAGCCACCTTGCAAGGGACCATAGCCCCTTCCACCCACGCAGTAGCTACCTTCGCCACCACCCCTCTGGTGCCGGGTCCTCTTCCTCCACATCCGCGGCCTCCTCTTCCTCGGCGACGACCTCTTCCTTGTCACCCTCGCCCGCGGGATGGAACGACCTCGTAGTCCCCCTCCTGAACTACCGTGTTGTTGGGTCCTCCCTCCAGACCATAAGCTATTTGGTCGTAGGAGAGAGCCTCGACACCTCCTTCAAAGGTCAGAAGGAGGTTGTCTTTCCCAGGTATGTACCCTGAGATGGTGTGTTTCTGCCACTTCTTTCCCGCTTGCAGATCTTTCCAATAATGGCAGTACTTGGCTTCGGCCAAGAAGCCAGCAGGATCTATAGCGATCTTGCTTAACTTCTCGTACGTCATCCCCTCTTCCTTAGTGCGGGGATAAAGTCGAGTACGGAGAGCATTGGGCAGTGCCATAGCAAAGTTATTAAGGACTGCGTTGCAGTGAGTCCATGTTCAGCGCATTGCAAGTCTTCCATTTTCGATCGGCAATATTCAAAATTAGCATTTTTGTTCTACGAGCCAAGTTCTTATTTTCAAATCGTTCCCGGACTGCTTTAAAGAAATCTTTAATACGGGTTTGCTGAAAATATTCTACCATAGTCTGACAATGGGCTTCTTTTTGCAGCGATATGGCGAAACTCGTTGCATCGCCGACCATGCATGAAGTCGCCATTAGGACCCTGTCCAAGTATGGAATGCACTGCCCATACACGTAGGATTTTACAACAGCTATCCAATGAAACACACTCTCCTCCTTCTTGCCGGTGTATGTCCACGACACCTTTACTTTGATCTTCCTCACTTCCCCAATTTCTTCTCGCTACACTCCCTTTTTCTTTCTGTCTCCATCATCCCCATCCCGTCTCCATCTCCTCCTCCGCCGCCGCCGCCGCGAACTATCCTTTCAATCACAGCGGGAGTAAAGGTTTCCTTGATGTGATCATCTAATTTCCCGATATATGCCTTAATATGATGATCCGCATCTATTGCAGATTTTTGAAGGAAGGTGTTCCAGATTCCCTCAAACTCGTACTGGTGGGTTTCAACTTTCTGCAATGTTTTGTTCATCGCTGCCAACTCTTGCTTTGTATGGAGGAATTCGGTTGCTGTCTGCTTTGCTTTTTGCTCTTGCAATTCTCTTTGCAGTCTCTCACCCTCTGTTTGCAGCTTCTTCCTTTCTTCAAGCTCTTGTCGCTTTGCTGCTAACATTTGGCTGTGCAGTTCTGTTCGTTTTTCTTCCAACAAGAGATCCTTTTCTTTTTGGTCTGCAATGGATGTCAATTTTGCGATGAACATCTCTCTTTCTTTTTCTGTTTCTTCGATCTGATCACTAGAGGACGCATACTGATCATACCAGTTCAAAGGTTTGATTTGCAATTTCCCACCAGTCCGGCGCCTAGCAAGTACTCCTCCTTCATCCTTTGGCTCATCTTCCTCCTCTATACTCTTCAGTTCTTCTTGCAACTCTTTTTCCATCTTCTCTTTCAATTCCTTCTTCATCCTTTTTTCTTCCATCTGTACTTTCTTTTTCATTTCTTCTTCTTTCAATTTCTTTTTGTCTTCCTTTTCTTTCTTTTTCTCGGTCTGGCGACGTTCCAATTCAGCCTGCTCCACAACCGAGAGCCCTGGCTTTATGTTGCCTGATCTCATCATCATGTGGGAGGCGCAAACCCTCCAGAAGCTAAGGGGGAAGAAGGAACTGAACAATGGCCCCAGCAACACTGAAAGGGCCAGCAATCCCTATATGGGATAATCATCCATGGTGGGTGTCAGCACAGGAATCACCTCCGCTGGCCCACCAAGTAGATACCCCAAATCCTAATCTACCTTCTGTGTGGATGGGATCTACTGTTTTTTTTTTTTTAAATCAAAGTTTGGATGTTGCTACTTTGAAATAACAAATTTCAATAGATGCACTAAGTATTGCAATGATGAGCGATAGCGAACTTCAGCAATCAAACAGCATCATACACATAAGACCAAATAGTCGTGACCTCGAACCAACAGCAGAATTGCATCACGAGTTTCACCAAATAAGAACACACCAAAAGCTCATTATTGACAATGCTGAAATAGTCCCATCATCATCTTCAACGAAGAACCAATGTTGATATCCTATCTGGCGCTCGGCGCCCAGACTACAGATGGCAGATCCTATCTAGCCTAATCTACAATGCCGAATGATGACGTCAACAGCTTCACCGAAGTACGAGCAGATAGCGGCCAATGCCGCACGCTTCCAACACTAGGTATGTCTCTCGCTTCACTCACAACCTCGTTCCCCAACGCACAGATGCCACATGCACCCAAGGACCACCCTGCGCCACACCCAGCTCACAGCGGAGCAACTCGGCTATGGCCGCCCGCTCCTTCCTGCTCGCCCGTGAGCGCGTGAGTGCCAGCCACCTTCAGCGCAGCATGCAGCCAGCACTTGAATGCTAAATGTGGAGGCAGGCCCTTTGCTATATGGAAGTGGCCTGCCTGCTTGCTGTCCAAAGCTGGGTTGGACCTTTCCCAAGAAGCTTCCGGTAGGCCCCGGTAGGCTGAGGCCCAGTCCACACAACTCAGGCCCTGAGCCTGTAGTGGTTGCTCGCACCCAACTGTCAACGGCCTGTGTTAGGCCCACATCCCGTATCCAACCCAGGCCTGCCTTCGATACATTCAACCAAGCTACCCAGGGCGTGGGTTCTTCCAACCAACTGGCACTGCGCAACTGCTTGAATTTCCTTGAGTTGCGCGGTGACCAGAATAGGGGCCCTCAGGCCCTCGTCGTGCCTGCCTTCACTTAGGGCGGCCGACGTGATACTTGGCAAGGCCTGAAAGGGGCTCATAGGGGCATACGCCTCGCATTCCCTTCTCCATAACTTCGCTAGTCCGCTGAGAAGTTTAGTCTTCGATGATCTGGCGCTTTCCCTTCTGCAGAGATTTCTCATATTGAGCTAAGATCTGAGGAGGAGGGCCGCTGGGATTCGGCACGACTAAGGCCGAGGGGCCGTCAACTTGCAAAATGCGGCGCGACGGACGACGAGAGAATAAGGCCGCCGGGAGGTGGACAGCCACGGTGACCGTGGGACGCTAGAAAATAAGGGGGCCAACGTAAGGGCCGCCCATGGCAACCAGCGGGAGCCCCGGCTTGGAGGCCCCGCGGTTAGGGAAAGCCTGCGCATATCGGGATCGAGAAAATACAAGAGAAAGGGGTCACCATGAGGCGGCGGACGACCGAAGAACGTGGGACACCTTGGGGAAAGGCACAAGGGGCCATGTGGGGCTAAGTAAAAATAATGGTATCCGGGACGAAATATGTCGAGAACCACCGGCAGGACCAAGTGTCTGGGACCACCGACCGGACAAAGTGTCGGGAACCGCCCACGGGACAAGGTGTCGGGGACCACCGGCGCGGCAAGTACCGGCGGGACCACTAGCGGATAAGTGTCGAGGACTAGCGTGGGACAAATGGCGGGGACATGAGAATGCCTCGACAAAGGACTATGAAGCGGCGTGAGGGAAAATAATTAAAGCGAGAAACACCGTAAAGATCAAGATCTTAACGGCCGAGAATATTAGCACCACCAGTGCAAGCACTAGCACGAGCAAGTGGGGAGGCCCAAAAGAGAAAGAAAAAAGTAAAGAAACATGTAGAGGGCTGCATGGGAGCAATCCGAAAAATCTTGGATTGGCCTCCCCCAAGAAAATGGAGTCTAAAGAGACTCCATGTGGAAAATAGGCCTCCGGGAGAAAATCGAAGTATGGGGGCCCACCGTTTGAAAGAAATAGAGGCAAACAGAGGCTCTCGTTGGCATGAGAAGGCCACAGTTGCAGTTTGAGAAATAACGGACTGCCCCTTGAGCATAGGAAGGGCCAAAACTAAGAGGGAGGGCCTAGAAAAGGGCCTTAAACCACCAGTTCACCCAGACCTGTTTTCAAGCCTCTGTAAAATCGTTTCACCAAGCCTCCTCTGTCTGGCCTCCGACCTCTGGAAATTGAAACGCTGTACCGGTACCGAGGAAGAGGCTTTTCGAAAAACTGGACCCAAAAAAAAGGCCGTCATGATTTTTTTTCCTTTTTTTTTTTTTTGGTACTTACTTTTTTTAGTGTTTCCACTTGTTGCAGGGTGCCCCGACTACAGATCCTCTCAGTCGAGCACCCAACTCTCTTTCGTCACCCCGGCGCCGGTCGCAAAGCATCACAAGTGACGTGGGGGGAGATGACCACGAGAGAAATTTCTGATTGAGGCGGCGGCAGTGCTCGCTATGCCACGCTCATGCCCGCCCCACGTTTCACGAAGTGGAGGGGACGGCCGCCAACGCGCCTGGCATAGCCAACCCTTCACCCAACACCGCCCCCCAGAACCCCCCCCCAACCAGCCTCCCCAACACACACACACACACACACACACACACACACACACACACCCGCGAAAAAAAAAAAAAAAAGGATCCTTCCCTGGTACGTAGAAAGATGCAGAGTTATGATTTTTACTCCTCCGACTGTCGGGGTTCAACCTACTGAGCAATCGGTGACGAGGCAGACGAGACAGGCTGGTTCAGTCATGCTGTTCATTGACAACATAGAGAAAACGACAGCACACACAGACACGTACACACGTAACCACACATAAACACATACAGATAGTTAGATAGGTAGATAGATAGATAGATAGATAGATAGATAGATAGATAGATAGATAGAGAGAGAGAGAGAGAGAGAGAGAGATTACTACATTGGGATCGTGTGTGTGCTGGTCGCGTGAGGCCAGCCGCGGGGCTCCGGACTTGTATTCCGGCAAGATCGTTATCCATCCTCTCTCTCTCTCTCTCTCTCTCTCTCTCTCTCTCTCTCTCTCTCTCTCTCTCTCTTCTAGCTCGCTTGCTTTCAATGGCCCGCGTGACCTGGCAAATGTGTGATTACTTCTCCTCACCTTTACAGCTTAGCTCCAGTAGCTGCAGCGTGCACTCTATGGCAGCTACACACAAACACGGAAAAATAGAATGTGCGCACTTCTTGTCTCTGTGTTGTGTGTGTGTTGTGTGTGTTGTGTGTGTGTGTGTGTGTGTGTGAGAGAGAGAGAGAGAGAGACTGAGCAACGGCCTTTCTGGAAAGACGCGTTGCAACGGCCATATGTTGCCCGACTGCTGGGCAGACAAGCACAGCTCGACGGGCGATTCTTCCTTCACAGAAGGGAGGATACACGGCCCTCATTCGTCCAGCTCTCTCTCTCTCTCTCTCTCTCTCTCTCTCTCTCTCTCTCTCTCTCTCTAACAAAAAAAAAGAAAAAAGGTCTGCATGTCGAGAAAAACGAAACTAAGGGCGTACTAACACTAGCAGCATCTCAAATGTATCTGACCGCACTCCCGCCATACCTGGATGTACCTGGCCACAGTTCCGTTTGGAAAAATAAAAAACATAGTAGTGTATGCCGTAAGGGCCGCGCTCCACCGCTGCACGAAGCAAAAAAAGAATGCAGTGTATCTTTCCGTGTTACAGCAGAAGATTCACTGCCATTTCTTCGGATTT
>BFEA01000356.1:656321-668752 GCA_003427395.1 Chara braunii | reverse complement strand
CTCTCTCTCTCTCTCCACATCCAACTCCGGTACCCCCGGCTCCTCCCGCTGCACCTTTCCCACCGTGCTCCCGTTTCACACCGACCCGACCGTCTCGCGCCGCTTGGCCTGCGCACCCCGCCCGCGTCAGCCTGCTGCAGCTGCTCGGTCGTGTGTACGTCCGCTGGCCCATTCCCCCTGGCCCCGGCTCCTCCTGCGTCAGCCTGCTGCAGCTGCTCGGCCGTGTGTACCTCCGTCGGCCCGTTCCCACCGGGCGACTCGAAAAAAAAAGATTTCGGCCCCCCGCGCGGCCTGTCAGCTCGTTCCCATCGGGCGACTCAAAAAAAAAAAGAAACGCTGTACCTTCCCCAGCTTCACGACCTTGCGCAGCGGATTCGAGTCCGCCAAAAACCGACTCGCGTATCGCCCCTTTTCGCCGCGGCCACTTCCCAGCACCGGCGCGCCGTCGGTTCCCCCTTGCCCACTGCCCGACAGCGGTCCCGCGCGACGGCGGCCGGTTTCTGTTGGGCCCCACACGAGGACCGCTATTTCCTCTAGTAGTATAGAGAAAATCCAGAGGAGGATATGTATCTAGTTTATGTCTCTGCAATAGGCGAGCCGGTGTAAATATCGTCGGAGATAGAGGGAGTAGTTGCTAGGTACCCTGATCTATTTGAAGAGTGGACAGGGGTTGTCGAGAGGGAGGTCGTCCACACGATAGAGATTTTCCCAGAGTCTAGCATCCCGAATGGTAGGATTTATCAGATTTCTCCTGGCGAGCTTGACAAGCTTCGCCGACAACTCAAGGAACTCGTAAAGAACGGTTGGATCCGGTCGAGTGTCTCCCCTTACGGATCTCCAGTCTTATTTGTGTCGAAGAAGGGAGGAACTTTGAGGATGTGCATTGACTATAGGGGCCTCAATGCCATCACTGTCAAGAACGGAGAGCCCCTACCGCGCATCGACGATTTGCTAGATAGAGTGCAAGGGTGTCGGTACTTCCCTAAGATACATCTGAAGTCTGCGTACCATCAGATTGCAATACGGGCCGAGGATCAACACAAAAACGCTTTTCAGACCAGGTACGGTCTGTACGAGTTTGTGGTGATGCCTTTCGGCCTTTGCAATGCTCCTTGCACCTTTCAGCACGCTATGAATCGGATCTTTCGCGTACCTCGGCGACATACTTATTTTTAGTAGAACTGTCGAGGCACATTGCACATTGAGATAAAAGTCCTCAGTCTCCTTCGGCAGCACAAGTTCAAGATGAATGGGGAGAAATGCGAGTTTGGTCGCACCCGGATCTTGTACTTGGGTCATGAGATTTCCGCGGAGGGTTTGAAGCTCGATAACGAGAAGGTGGCCAGCATTCGGGACTGGCCGCGTCCTCAGCCTGTGACTGAGATGAGGTCCTTCTTAGGGATGACCGGCTACTACCACAATTTTGTGAAGAACTATAGCATAGTTGCCGCCGCTTTGACGGACCTAACTCGCCTTGACACCCCATGGGAGTGGACAGACAGGTGTGAGGCTGCTTTCAGACATTTGAAGCATGCGTTGACACACCATGAGGTCTTGAAACTTCCTGATCCTGACAAGCCGTTTATAGTTACCACGAATGCTAGCCAATATGGCATAGGCGCCGTGCTCGCGCAGCACGAGGGGGCAAAGTTGAGGCCAGTGGAGTACATATCCAAAAAGATGCCCTCTCAGAAGTTGGCCAAGTCCACCTATGAGAAGGAGTTGTACGTGATCTATAAAGCGCTAACCCACTGGAGGCTATATCTCCTTGGGAGGTTCTTCATCGCCAAGACAGATCATGAGACCTTGAACTGGATGGGAACTCAGCTTGTGCTCTCTGATGCGCTGAAACGCTGGATCGAAGCCATTGAGCAGTATAACTTTGAGCCCCAATATCTCAAAGGTGAGCACAACAAAGTTGTTGACGCGCTTTCGCGTAGGCCAGACTTCTCCAGTGCGCTGATCACTGAGTTTGGGCTTGCGGACGATGTCACTCGCTCGTTGGTGGAAGCCTACCGCGAGGACCAGTTCATGTCTAAGATCATACGCAGACTCGAGGCGAAGGACAAGGTGACTTCTGCCGAGTTTGAGTTGGTCAACAGCCTTCTGTTCCTTGAGAAGGCCGGGAATAAACGATTGTGCGTTCCTAATAGAGACTCTATGCGTAGTTTACTTTTTGGAGAGTGCCATGATGCCACAGGACATTTTGGTTTCAAGAAGACTGCAGCCAATCTGTTGCGGCGGTTCTGGTGGCCCACGATGATGAGAGATGCCAAACTGTATGTCGAGACTTCAAGTTTGTCAAGTTTGTCAAGTTTGTCAACGTGACAAGCCCCGGACACAGGCTCCTCTTGGGCTGCTCAAGCCCCATGAACTTCATGGATACGCTAATCACCAGCAAGAGTGGCATGAGGTACCTCTACGTCATCGTGGATAGATTTAGTAAGTATGCTAGGTTAGTGGCCATGCCGGAAACAGCAAAGACCGTGTACGTTATCAAGCTATTTAAGGAAAACTGGGTCAGAGACTTTGGCCTGCCGAAGTCTATGATCAGCGACAGGGATGTCCGATTCACCAGTGAACTGTGGAAGGCCGCGGCTGCCGAACAAGGACCGCAGCTGCAGATGACATCTGGGAACCATCCAAAGGCAAACGGACAGGCAGAGCAAATGAACCACGTTGTTCAACACTTGCTAAGGCCTTACATTAAGCATAATCAAGTGGACTGCGATGAGAAGCTTGCTCTCATCGCCAGCCTATACAACAACGCAGTTCATAGTGCCACGGGAGTAAGTGCTAATAGCCTACTTCTAACATTCAAACCCAGACTCTCCCTTGACTTTCTGCTATTTGAGAACCAGCCTACTGCTGCTCCAGGCACTTTGGAGTTCGCTTATAGATATGAGAGTCATATGCAGCAGGCAGTAAAACACATGCACAAAGCACAGGCGGCAATGCTCGAATCTGAGAACAAGCACCGCTGCCCATCTATTTTTCAGGTAGGGGACAGGGTCTGGGTCAAGGCTTCAGAACTGGGACAGGAGCACGGGATTTCCCGTAAGCTCATGCCACAGTACTTTGGACCATGGGAGGTTTTGGATGTAGTTGGGGATGAACCCGACGGACCCTCGTATGTCATTCGGATCCCTGGACACCTTCGCACTTACCCTGTTTTTCACCCCTCTAAGCTTGCACCATTCAAGGAAACTGACCAGTTCCACTCTCGTCGCTCTATGCTGCCCCGAACCATGGACGGAGAGGTCGACATCGATGACATCGTTGATCACAGGGAGATGCCAGTTCCAAGACCGACAGGGAGAGGACATCCTCCAAAACCGAAGATGAAATACCGAGTTCGGTTCAGACATCACACTGATCCAAAGGAGGATAGATGGTTCACACAGGAGGAACTGAGGCAGACCACTCCACAGGTTCTCGCTCACTACGAGAAAACTCTGTAGAAGGGAAAACGCCAGATTATCGAAGACTGAACTTCTCAGAGGACTATCGAAGTATGGAGGATGGAATGCGAGGCACAGGGCCTCGATATGCTTTACAGGGCCTATTTTCCACACAGTTGGCCGCCCTAAGTGAAGGTAGGCACGACCGAGGGCTACAGCCCATTTCGCGGTCACCACGCAACTGGGGAAATTCAGGCAGTTGCGCAGCGCCAGTTGGTTGGAAGCACCCAGGCCCAGGCTGCCTTTCATTGCGTGTAACTGAGGCAGGCCCTGGGCCGGATACACAAAGTGGACCGAACAAAGGCTGAGGGCAGTTGGGTGCTGGTAAGCACCACAGGCCCTGGGCCTCCCAGTTGTCAAAGTTCTCTTCCCTGTTCTGCTTCCCATTTCTTCAGGGCGGCTTCCTGCTCATCCTCAGGGATATATATAGCCACTTCTTCTTCTTCTCCCAAGGACAAGTTAGCGATCCATTCTGAAATCCTCTTCTCCATCTCATCATTTTTACTACCACTGTACTGTCCTCTTTTCCTTTCCAGTGGCTGATCATCTTCCTCCTCTTCTTCTTCCACCTCTTTCAACTTCGCCTCTTCTTCCTTTCTCAACCTTTCCTTCTCTCTGGCCATCTCCTCCTCTATCTTTTTTAACTTCGCCGCCTGCTCCTCCTGCAGGGCCTTCTTCTTGGCCTCCGTCTCTTTCCTTTCCCTCAAAATGGCGGTCATCCTGGCTTCCTACTCTACACGTGAAGGTGGGCCAGAAGCCCAGAGGAAATAGGAGACGCCAAAGGGTCCCCACCCATACATAGGATAGTCATCCATCGTGGTGTCAGGTGCACGACAAAAGTCCCACTCCTCACCACTTAGACCTACCCGGACACACTGACCCACTGGCTGACTCTCTAAGACCACTACTCAAAACTACTTTAAGGCTGTCACTCTTGAACCAACAGCTGATCAGGAGGCATTTAAGGAGATCCCCCAAACTCCGCAAGAATTCTTTAACGTCGCAGTCAGGACGACATGATCAGCTTGGTTCTTCCTGGCGATTTCAGCCCACAACTCAGCCGTTCCGGCCTACTGTGCCACACCGAGCAGCCCGCCAGTCTGTACCGATCCGATACCAGTGCAATCAGACTCGACTTAAACACACTCCTCATGCATGTAAACAGCGATACAGCAAACTGGCGACCTGCGCCCAAACAGTACTCAGAGATATCGCAACCGGATAAGAGTTCTCTTTCAATTGGCTATGGCGGCTGTGCGCCCAAACAACTCACTGTTCACACTCTGGATCACCCTGGATGTCCCACGCACATCACTCTGAACACTCACACAGTACACACACACTGCACTCTATGCTAAGCTAAGGCAGCTATGGCTGCCGCTACCTATCGCTATGGCTACACTGCTTCACTCTCGCCCACTTCGTCTTCGGGCCTCCAGAAGACCTCCTTGCACAAGACGCCGAGACAGTGCTTCCGCATGGCTTCCGCCTGAATGAATGAATGGCTGGGCGCAGCCTCTTGATTTATACTTCTGTGATGCGCTGGTCTGCCCTGTAGCCCCTGGCCCATGGTGCACACAGTCCCAGACGGTACTTGCCTGACTGGACCGGACTGGGTGGACTGGGACTGCTGACTGTACGAGGTGGACTACCACCACTTGACCACTTGCCTCTGTCTAACGTAGGCTGACTTCGAAAGGCCACTTCTAGAAACCTCTGTCTTGGCCTTTCGGTACTGTAGCAGCTACGACTTTGCCCTCTCATGTAAGTAGCAGCTACGACCTTGACCCTTCAGACAGTCTACGGGTATGACCTCTGGACTGTCTAGACTCCTACCTGATAGGTCTACAGTTCGAATCCCTTCTACCCTGTGACCTACGAAATCCTACCTACCACTGGCGGTCCTACAGGTCGCAGGTTCAATTCTACGGGTTGACACCGATACTGTACACAGGTAAGGTGGGGATCTAGGGATCGAGCCCTGGGATCTGCATCAGCTACTGCAAACCAGTGAATACTGTTTGAGTCACCACGCAACTGGGGAAATTCAGGCAGTTGCGCAGCGCCAGTTGGTTGGAAGCGCCCAGGCCCAGGCTGCCTTTCATTGCGTGTAACTGAGGCAGGCCCTGGGCCGGATACACAAAGTGGACCGAACAAAGGCTGAGGGCAGTTGGGTGCTGGTAAGCACCACAGGCCCTGGGCCTGTTTACTTCGGACTGAGGCTCAGCCTCGTGGGGCCTACTGGAAGCTTCTGGGCCAGGGCCCACTACCGCATTACCACACGCAGCAGCAGGCCACTTCGATATAGAGAAGGGCCTGCCTACGCATTGGACATTCGGGCACTGGCTGCATGCTGCGCTAACGCTGGCCAGGCTCGCGCACTCACGGGCGAGCTAGAAGGAGCAGGCAGCCATAGCCGAGCTGCGCTGCTGTATGCTGGACGGGGCGCATGGTGGTCCTTGGGTGCATGTGGCATCTGTGAGTTGGGGAACGAGTTTGTGAGTGATACGAGAGACATACCTGGTGCTTGAAGCGTACGGCATTGTCCGAGATCTGCTTGTACTTCCGGGAGCTGTTGACGTCATCAGCGGCATCGTAGAGTAGGCTAGATAGGATCTGCCATATGTAGTCTGGCTGCCAAGCGCCAGATAGGATATCAACATTGGTTCTTCATTGATGATGATGAGACTATTTCAGCATTGTCAATTATGAGCTTTTGGTGGTTCTTCATTGATGATGATGAGACTATTTCAGCATTGTCAATTATGAGCTTTTGGTGTGCTCTTATTTGGTGAAACTCGTGATGCAATTCTGCTATTGGTTTGAGGTCATGACTATCTGGTCTCATGTGTATGATGCTGTTTGATTTCTGAAGTTCGCTATTGCTCATCCTCCTTGCATACCGTTCAGCTACATGGGCTTGGCCTTCTGTTTTCTTTTTCTTTCGGGGTAGTACCAGCCAGCCCACATAGTGCCATCCAGTATACAGACTATCATCCCCCTCACGTACTGCCACGCAACCCACATAGTATCCGCCTGGCCAAATAATACCGCTAAGCCCACATAGTACCACCCCGTCCATAGTATGACCCACCCCACATGGTGCCACCCGACCAGCTCAGAATCACGCAGGCCGCATAATGCCACCAGAACCGCGTAGTATCAGCCAGGCCACGCAAGTCTGCATAGTATGATCCAACCCACATTGTGCCGCCCAATCCACATCATACCGCCAAGCCGATATAGTATCACCCACACCACCTGATACATCCCGCCCCGCATAATACCACCTGGCCATGCCCACAGCCAAGTTGTGCCCAACTTTGGCCATGTTTTTTTTAGCGTGTGTGTGGCTATGGTCTGAAATCAGGAGGTGGACTTAGTTTTCTTTCCTTCCAAATGCTTCGCCGCACGGATGGCAGAGGACGGGGAGTAGAAGGGGGACATGGTGTGAAGGGGACGAAGACCAGGACGTGGCAGAGGAGAGGCAGGAGAGAGAGAGAGAGAGAGAGAGAGAGAGAGAGAGAGAGAGAGAGAGAGAGAGACATTGGCTTTAAAGCAGATTTCAACATGGTCATATCTCATGTCTCCACATGCTTATTTCAGCTCATTTCCATGGGCCCGCTCTGTGCAAGGCAGGCGTAGCAGTGTCGGGTCTGCTTGTTATCCAAATTTTACTGTCTCGGTCCATATCCATGAGCAGAATGAGCGGAATGAGCAGAAAAAGGTCATTCAGCGGGCATGAAGAGAGACAGAATTGTGACATACACTGATGACATCGCCCTCTGCATAGATGCTGCTCATGTTTTGCTCGTCCACTTCTGTACGCCGCCTCTGCCAAAAAGACAAAAGAACGACAAGATGCAGGCGGGAGAAGTCAACTGTTGTCAGCACATAACAACCGAGGAAGAAGACGAACATTGTGCTATGTTCACAGAAAACATCATTATATTGGCTCCTAAGGGAGGCATAGAAAACATCATTATGTCGACTCCTAAGGGAGGCAGCAGGAAGGAATCTTGTGTTACAAGCCAATAGGAGATCAGGCACCTAATATCAGATGCAGATCAGTGATCCGGAGAGATGCAGTTCAGGATCGACACCTGGACTTTGTTCCAGGTCCCAGGTAAAGATCCAGGTCAACCCTTGTGCGTTCACAAGCAGGATTAAGCAGATCCAGATCAATGCAGCTGTTTTTTTCGCTCTATCTCCTTAGTAGCCTTCTCTTCTTCCCCCTCCCCTCTAGCTGCTGCTGTTCTTGTCCCTGGTTCACTTCCTCCTCCTCCACTTTCCCCTCCTCCAGCTGCTGCTGTTCATGTTCCTGCTTCACTTCCTCCTCCTCGTCCTCCTCCTCATTCTCCTCGTCGGACTTCTTAGTAGCCTTCTGTTCTTCCCCCTCCTCTAGCTGCTGCTGTTCTTCATAATCTTCTTCCTCCTCTTCCACAGCCTTCTCCCCTGACCCTTACCGCTGATCATTGTCTATCGCGGCCAGCCAGTAGCACATTACTTGTTTCTTCGGTGTTAATAGCATACCCTCAATCCACCAGCCTCCACAAGAATGATTGCCTATTTACTCGCAACATGAAGGGTCTGCAAGGAAAATGAGCAATAGGAAATTCCAGAAAGCAAGCAGCATCATACACATGAAACCAGATAGCCTTGACCTCGAACCAAAAGCAGAATTGCAACTCGAGTTCCACCAAATAAGAGCACAGCAAAAGCTCACAAGTGACAATGTTGGANCGAGTTCCACCAAATAAGAGCACAGCAAAAGCTCACAAGTGACAATGTTGGAATAGTCTCATCATCATCAACAATGAACCGATGTCGAATCTCTATCTGGCGCTCAGCGCCCAGACTACGAATGGCAGATCCTATGTAGCCTATTTACAATGCCGCTGGTGAACTCAACAGCTTCCCGAAGTACCAGCAGATCTCGGCCAATGCCATTCGCATCAAGCACCAGGTATGTCCCTCGCTTCACTCACAACCTTGATCCTCCACACAGATGCCACATTCACCCAATGTTACATGCCCAGTTGGGCAACGTACATATATAACCTAGGATCCGCAATGTGATGAAAAGGACAGAATGGACAATGCAGTGCTAGTGGAATCTCAACAAACAGTGTACATCCTGATACCTACAAAAATGGTGCTTTGTAGCGCAGTGGAAGACTTAGATATAAGTCCTGACCTGACCGGGACTGACCTCTATCACGTAGTGCAAGACAGCGCAGCAGAATGCTAGAACACCGATGACTAGCCCAATCAATGTCACAATGCAGACCAAACATACATCATCCTCATCACAAGGTGTGAAGGGGTCTGGCGCTACACACAGGAAGAATGCGCCAGGTCCAGACCATGCACAGACGAGGAGGAGGGAATCAAACGAAGAAGAGGGGGGGGAGATGGGAATGTCGTCAACACCAAGTCTTCGTTACAAGTCCCAAATAATCCCTCGTCGAAATGTCTGAAGCCCAATGTCGAGTCTGGATCCAAATGTCACCAATCCCGCTCTCTCGTAGTCTGCTGATACAGTGAAATCAGGTAGCGAGAGGGTGACAGGGAGATGGTGGACTGAGAAGAGGAAGAAAAAGAACTCTCTCTCTCTCCCATTTGCCAGGTACTAACCTGTGAAGATGGCCCTGTGCTGCAGGTACCTCGAAGACGAAGCTGAAGCTATGGCGCTGCAGGTAAGTCTCCCTGGCCTCCGCCCAATCTCTCTCTCTCTCCCCAGTACTACTCCAGCTCCTACTAGCCAGCGCTGAAGTCTACTGCTAACGCTACTACTACAACTGCAGCGCTCCTCCAGAGTGCTGCTGCCGAATCCTGAAGACTACCTCCTGCCTCCTGAACTGCACGTGAAGTGCCTGGGAAGTCCCTATGACCTACATGCAGCCTGCAGGGCAGGCCAGTCTTACATAGTCCTGGCCCGTCCAGGAGGCTGCTCTTGCCAATGCCAAAATGTACCAGACCCTGCGGTTGAAGCTCAAACAAAGGTTGTCTTGAAAACAGGCCAAAAATGGCCTGAGCTAAAACCCTGGTCTGGTGCCTGAGTTTCAGGGCAGGTCGATCTTACGAGGGCCTGAAAATGGCCCTCCGTTTCAGGCTGAAAAGACTCAGGGTCGGAAAGGCCCTGTTTTAGCCTGAAACGACAAAGGGCCTGTAGGCCCTTTTTTTCAGGCTTTCAGGCTGAAACGACACAGGGCCTGTAAGCCCTTGTTTTCAGGCTTTCGGGCTGAAAACGACATGGGCCTGAAAATGGCCTGTGCAGCCTGTTGCAGGCGCAGCATGTAATACCCCCCCCTCCTTATGAAGCCAAGCCGGGTCGAGGGCGAAGCTGACGATCTGAAGGTGGAACCTGGACGCGGGTGCTTAGTGGAGCCGAAGATACCGGCTTGCCTTGCAACTTGGGTTCGTAGCGTGCGAGAACATCTGGAGCTGTTGCTTGGAGTTCCGCACAGGTCAACCACCGGTCAGCTTTGTGGGTGCAGTACACAAAGTGTACCAAGTATTGTCGTAGCGTCCCTGGGAGATGATGTCGCCGACCTCTTGAAAACCGTCCATAGAGGGTGGGTCTTGCGATCGTCGCCCGGGAACATCATCATGTTCCGTTGGCGTGTAAAGAGGCAACTTGGAGCAATGAAAGACCGGGTAGAGGGGCAAGTGGGCGGGCACCTGAATGGTGAAGGAAGGTCCTTCGGGTGCATCCCCAGCGGGTGCCACGATCGGCCAGGGCCCCATCCATTTCGGAAGGACCTTGTGAGAGAGATCTTGTTCGAGGCTGAATTCCGTGGTGGAAACCCAAACGAGATCGCCGACGCGGAATGGGCAAGGAAGACGCTCGCGATCAGCCTGTTGGCTTATGCGTTGCTGCGTCTTAGCCATCTGGTCGCGTGCCTTGACAAGTAGCTCTTGCATCCGACGCAAGAAAAGAAGATGGTCGTCGCTCTCGGCTGCTCGTGGAATGATTGTGTCCAACAGGGAAGCGACCGGTGAGCCGTGCTCGAACTCGAAGGGCGACATCCCGATAGCCGGGTGGATGGATGAGTTGTATGCCAACTCGACATCCGGCAGCCTCTCAACCCAATCCTTTTGGTTGGGACGGATGAGCGTGCGAAGGAGGACCTGTGCGGTCTAATGCGCCCTCTCCGTTTGGCCATCGGTTTGGGGGTGGCGAGCTGAACTCGGCTTGAGAGATAAGCCCCATCGTTTGATGAGCGCCAACCAAAAATCGGACATGAACAGAGTGTCGCGATCGCAGAAGATTGGGTAACCCTTGGTTCGAATCCAACCGGCGTAAAGAACCTCGGCCAACTCCGGTGCCTTGGAATGATAGAGGCAAGGCAAAAACATGGCCAACTTGGTAAGTTGGTCGACCACTGTGAGAATCTCGTCCACACCGGTCTTGTGCTTGGGGAACGGCCCGATAATCTCAATGGCAATCGCATCCCTTTGGTGCAAGGGGACCGGTAATGGTCGCAACTCGCCGTACGGACGATGCTTGCGGGATTTGCAGCGTCGGCAAACCTCGCATGACTCACAATAGCGTGTGACGTCGCCGAGAAGGCCGTCCCACCAAAAGCGCTCGCGAAGTCGGCCAATCGTGCGATTGACTTAAAGTGTCCGGTGGTGGGAGCATCATGGAACTCACCAAGAAGCCGTGTACGCAAGTGAGAGTCACTCGACACGCAAAGAAGGTCCTTCCCCCACATGTGGACAAGCAAGTACCCCTCTTGGATCCGGTAGTGAGAAGGCGTCGGATTAGGAGAGGAGCAATTTGCGTACTTGTCGTGAAACTCGGGGTCGGCTTGGTAGCCGCGGATGAAGTTGTGCCACAGGTCGTCATCGATCTCGAAGGTCGAATAGACTGCGGTACAATGATCCGCACGCCGTGAAAGAGCATCCGCAAAACGGTTAGACTTCCCTGAAATGTGATCACGAAAGAAGTCGAATTGGTCGATGAAATCCATCCAACGGGCGATGGTGCTATTGAGGTGTCTTCGGTCTTGTAGAACACCAACGGATTGTTGTCTGTTACCCATCGGAATTGACTTCGACCAAGGAGGAAGTGCCGCCATCACTTCAGCGTGTGGACGAAGGCTAGGAGCTCCTTCTTGCGTGCATCATCAATGGAGTGCACGACGGGCACTTTCTTGCTGAAGTACTCGACCAGGTGCCAGTCCATGCCATTGTGTTGCTCGAGGACGGCACCAATGCCACAGCTGGACGCATCCGTAGTGACACGCATTGGCAATGGCGGGTCGTATATGCGCAAGACCTCCGAAGATAATCGAGCGGCTTTGAGAGCCAAAAATGATTCCCGCGCATCCTCTCCGAAGTTAAACAGCCGATCCGAAGCATTGAAGTTTGGTCAAGTGGGTCGTGATCTTCGAGTATCCCTTGATAAAACGTTGGTAGTAGCCGGCAAGGCCAAGGAACGAACGAACATCCGTGACGTTCCGCAGCTCCGCCCACTCTCGGATAGCTTGAATCTTGTCCTACAATGGACTGCTGCCCTCCGGTGTGACAAAATGGCCCAAGTATCCCAACTCTTGTCGGACAAATTCGCACTTATTTGGCTGTGTACTTGGCGCGGCGGAGCGTCTCCAACACTCGTGGAAGGTGCTCAAGATGATCCTCCAATGTCCGGCTAAAGACGAGAATGTCCTCTAAGTAGACCAGCACGAACCGGTCCAACATCGCACGAAACTCGTTGGTCATTGCCACTTGAAACGTCGTCGGGGCGTTGGTGAGGCCGAAAGGCATGACCACCAGCGTTGTCAAGCGGGGATCCCCGGGGGCAAAGCCGGTGTGAAGCTGCGGCCCCCGGACCCCCGCCGCGGGGGCCATCCAACCCCGCCACCGCCGGACGACCCCCGCCGCCGCCCAGCCCCGGGTACCCCGTCGCCTAACCCCGCAGGCCCGCCACCGGCCCCGCAACCCCGCCCCCGCATCGCCCCC
>BFEA01000356.1:627640-645451 GCA_003427395.1 Chara braunii | reverse complement strand
TTTTTTTTTTTTTTTTTCCCATACAGGGGGCCGGGGTCCCGGATGCCGACCCCCGGAACCCCGAAACCCCGGCGGGGTCCCAAGGCCGGGGGTCGACAACCTTGATAACCACCCACCCAAAATGTCCATCCCGCGTCTGGAATGCGGATTTATAGCCATCGTTCAGCCGGATCAAAATCAGATGATATCCCGACTTCAAATCCAACTTAGAAAAATACTTTGCGCTGCCCAATCGCTCAAGAAGATCGTCGATACGAGGAAGAGGCCCCGCATTCTTGACGGTTTGTGCGTTGAGTTTGCGGTAGTCGATGCACAATCGTAGATCCTTGTTCTTCTTCCGGACGAGGATGACTGGCACTCCATATGGAGAGCTACTAGGGCGAATCCAGCCCTTGTCCAACAAGTCATCAAGTTGCGCGCATAAGCTCCTCCTCGCTCATGCGATAAATGCAACCTTTTGGTGGCACGGCACCAGCCTCAAGAATGATCTCATGAGAGATCAACCAATCCGGCACCACACCGGTAGGTGTCTCGAAGATGTCGGCAAACTCGTCAAGCAACCGCACCACACGAGGGTTCGAAGACAAGTTCGTGGGTGAAGAGTCGGCTACCACGACGCTCCGTAGGAAACATAGGCCAATTTCGTCGAGCTGCTCGTAAGCACAAGAAGCCCGGAATGACTTGGTCGTCACCACTTGGCACCGAATCGAAGGGTACGGAAGAGGAATAGTACACGACACTTCGACACCGAAGGTGTCCCAACGGTAAGAGTCCGCCGGTGGAAGTTGACCGTGTGATCCGCGCTTGCAAGCCAAGGCATCCCCAAAATGATATCGAAGTTCATTTCCAAAATGTTGAACGTCACTGCTTCGCATGCATGAGGTGCGAAATACACCGGTACGGACTTGATGTCACGGTCGATAAGTTGTTGCGTCCTTCCGTCTGCCAGCTTGATCGCCGTCGGGTTTGCCTTCCTCCGAACTTGTGCATCAAGGCCAGCCCTTTGCATAAAGGCTTGGCTCATGAAATTGCGAGACGCGTTGCTATCCAGCAAAGCGTTGCAGGACGCTTGCCCAACTTGGATGCGGGCGTAGAGGAGTGGTGCATTGTTGTCATCGTACCGCTGCTTGCGAAACTCACGGGCCACCTTGGTAACATATGCAAGGATGTCCCCCACCGCAGCTTCGTCCTCCATCGACGAAGTTAGTGGTGCATAGAAGGATACATACTTGTGAAGATGAGCGCATAATGTTGCGCATTGCGATCACGGCAGACGGCCCGTGATCAGGAGAGGAAGCCATGCGAAATCCTCGGACGTGAGTGGGTCCAATACCTCTATTGTGAACTCGCGTGCGGAATCCCGTGAAGAACCACTTGAAGACGATAAGTTGTCGCTGTCGGACGAGGAAGATGCCACATACACGTCTTGTCCTTGAGCATGAGTACCCAGCATAGGAACGAGTCGGGCAGCATAATCCTCATAAAAATATAGAAGAGGAGGACTATCGACTTCAGCGTGTGCCTTGGAACGAAGGGCGGTCACCCGCGAAGCGACCGATTCCGAAGGCGTCGAGAGGGTCATCGACTCACTCCCGGCGGTGCTCAGCATTCCGATTTGCCTTCACATTTCGACGGGCAGCCCACTGTCTCATGGAGATCGTTGTTGCACCATAGGCAATAGCGAAATCTCGTGCTTGCCTTGTACACTTGTTCGAAGAGACCGTAGTGGGACCATGGGGTTGGAGCTGTTGCGCCAGGCCCGGGGATAGATGCAGTGTTTGTCGTTGTCATGCCGCGTCCTTGGCATTAACCGGGGCGGCCACCATCCCAGGCCGTTGTGAGTCTGTCCCCTTCATTGGCAGACATGGCCTCACTAGATTGGTCGGTTGGCGTTGTCGCCGCGACCACGGCCACTTTCGACCGATGTTGATCTCTGCTCGGGCCTGTTGCTGACGAACGGTGGAGGTTCTTAGCTTTCCTTGTTCGTGACAATAATCTGTGCGGCCTTGTTGCAGAGCTCCGTCGTTGTCGTCAGGGTGTCCTTGACATGAGTCAAGGCGTTGCCCAACGCCGGACACAACCTCGAGATGAAGTAGTGTTTGACGGCCTTGAAGGCCATCTGAATGTATGGGACGAATGTCAAGCGTTGGTACTCGACAATCCAGTCAACACTCTCCAGTGTGCCTTGTTAGAAGGTCATCAATTTGTCCATTGCCTTGACCTCCAGCGGCTCTACTTGGAACAACTTATGCCACGCCGCCTTTAGATCATCCCAGTTGATCTTGGTGTACAAGTCGGCAGCTACCACCCCATACTTGGACAAGAGATTGTCCAACCATGCTTGGCATGCGCCCTCCGATCGGGAGTATAAGTAAGCGTGATGCTTCTCCTCGCTGACATGGTGCAGCTGCAACTTGAGCTCGCACTTGCGGAACAACGGAATCAGGTCCTTCTTCGTCGAATCGCAAAAGATCTCCTGATCATCAAACCTTGGATTCGTCTCGCCCAGTGCCAAACTCGGGTTGGCGGTCACAGCACAAATCCGCTGCTCCTGTTGTTGCGTGGCGGTTTGCTGTAGCTGTGTGTCGTCCTTGAGGGCGCCGACGTCGATCTCCAATGCATTGAGGCGATCGGAGGTGTTGGAGGAGTTGGCATCAGGGGCGGCGACGGGTCGTTGCTCCAGCTGTTGGAGGCGGCTGTTGAGTTGAGCCAACACGTCGTCGAGATTGTGGATGTCCTCCTACAGTGTAATGCATGTTGCCAAGAGATTCGTGAGATGGGAGAGGAGTAGAGCGATCTTTGCTTTCACTCTCTTCCATCTTACCATTCTCGGCCTCGGGCCGCCAGTCCGCTGCCATTGTGAGCAAAGCTCGCTCTCCGCATCCGACCATTGCGTCGTTGAATTCGCTCTTCATCGGCAGCTTTTGCTGCTGCCTCGTCTTGCTGGCGCTGCTGTTCGATTGCCAACAGACGTGCCTTCTCAACGTCCTCTGCCTTCTTCTTTGTTGCGGCTGCTACTGCATCCGACCATTGCTTGGCTTCCGTAATCAGAAGCAGCATCCGGGCTTGATAGGCCTCGTCTGTTTCCCCGGACTTCTGGTCCATGACGGTTGTTGGCGAGCCCATGAGGGCCTGCTGCTGACGTGGCACTCCCTGCTGATGACGTGTCCTGCTGACGTGGTCTGCTGACGTGACGTGGTCTGGTGACGTGGCCTGCTGACATGGCCTGCTGACGTGGCAACTTACCAATGCCGCTGCAGGAGGTACCCGAAGACCGATAGAGAAGATAAGACCAGAGGGGGCAACAACGTAGGTGGGGACGGGTGGGTGGGATAAATCGCCCTGATAAGTAGCCACTAATCAAAAAAGAAAAGTTTGAACTTTGCAAAAATTTCGAGAAGGGAAAAAAAATGCTCGTTTGCAAGTTCAATAGGCCTCCCAATTCCCCCTGAAGTGCGAAATTACGAATGAGGAAAAAATTCCGAACTTTCAAACTGCAAATGATTATCCGATAAGAGAATTCCGAAAATAAAATAACATAAAAAATATTCGAAATTACTCAAATCAAAGTACGTGCAGTTTGGAAAATGGCAACTGCAAGAGGGATTTCCCGTACCGTTTTCAAATCTCGAAAAACAAATTTCGAAAACGACAAAAAAAAATATTCCGGATTTCCAAATAATGAGAATTTGCAAAAGGAAATCAAAATTTTTGAAAAAAAGATATTCCGGATTTCCAACAACGAAATTTCGAATTTTCAGAAGAAAAACGAAAACTTAAAATTCAGGTGTTGCGCTGTTCTGATTTTCCACAACAGAAATAGCGGGAAAACAAAATCCAAGAAAAAAAAAAATCGATTTTCGGCAGTGAGGTCAAAATCGTGATTTTGGGGGCTAATTAGTGTGCTCTAATCAATCAATCAATCAATCAAGACTACTCAACTAAATAGTCCCGGCACACGTGTCAGATTAGGTTATCCTGATTCACGTGCGGTGTTCCGGTACCAACTGTTACATGCCCAGTTGGGCGATGCACATATATAACCAAGGATCCGCAATGTGATGAAAAGGACTGAATGGACAATGCAGTGCTAGTGAAATCTCAACAAGCATTGTACATCCTAATACAAACAAAAATGGTGCTTTGCAGCACAGTGGAAGACTTAGATATAAGTCCTGACCTGACCGGGACTGACCTCTATCACGTAGTGCAAGACAGCGCAGCAGAATGCTAGAATACCAATGACTAGCCCAATCAATGTCACAATGCAGACCAAACATACACCATCCTCATCACAAGGTGTGAAGGGGTCTGGCGCTACACACAGGAAGAATGCGCCAGGTCCAGATCATGCACAGACGAGGAGGAGGGAATCAGACGAAGAAGGGGGGGGGAGATGGGAATGTCGTCAACACCAAGTCTTCGTTACAAGTCCCAAATAATCCCTTGTCGAAATGTCTGAAGCCCAATGTCGAGTCTGGATCCAAATGTCACCAATCCCGCTCTCTCCTAGTCTGCTGATGCAGTGAAGTCAGGTAGCGAGAGGGTGAGAGGGAGATGGTGGACTGAGAAGAGGAAGAAAAAGAACTCTCTCTCTCTCCCATTTGCCAGGTACTAACCTGTGAAGATGGCGCTGTGCTGCAGGTACCTCGAAGACGAAGCTGGAGCTATGGCGCTGCAGGTAAGTCTCCCTGGCCTCCGCCCAATCTCTCTCTCTCCCCAGTACTACTCCAGCTCCTACTAGCCAGCGCTGAAGTCTACTGCTAACACTACTACTACAACTGCAGCGCTCCTCCAGAGTGCTGCTGCCGAATCCTGAAGACTACCTCCTGTCTCCTGAACTGCACGTGAAGTGCCTGGGAAGTCCCTATGACCTACCTGCAGCCTGCAGGGCGGCCCAGTCTTACATAGTCCTGGCCCGTCCAGGAAGCTGCTCTTGCCAATGCCAAAATGTGCCAGACCCTGGGGTTGAAGCTCAAACAAAGGTTGTCTTGAAAACAGGCCAAAAATGGCCTGAGATAAAACCCTGGTCTGGGGCCTGAGTTTCAGGGCAGGTGGATCTTACGAGGGCCTGAAAATGGCCCTGTGTTCCAGCCTGAAAAGACTCAGGGTCGGAAAGGCCCTGTTTTAGCCTAAAACGACACAGGGCCTGTAGGCCCTTTTTTTCAGGCTTTCAGGCTGAAACGACACAGGGCCTGTAGGGGCCTGTAGGCCCTTGTTTTCAGGCTCTCGGGCTGAAAACGACACGGGCCTGAAAATGGCCCGTGCAGCCTGTTGCAGGCGCAGCATGTAACACCCAAGGACCACCATGCGCCCCATCCAGCACGCACAGGCCAGCCCGACTATGGCTGCCTGCTTCTTCCCTGCTCGCCCATGAGCGCGTAAGCACTCGCTTCAGCACCTGGCGCAGCAGCGCTTGCGCATAAGCAGCGAGTGCCCGAATGTCTGGTCAGCGGCCAGGCCCTTTCCTTTATGGAAAGTTGCTGCCAGCCGTGGGCTGCCCGGCTGGCCTGGGCCTCGCCATGGAAGCTTCCGGTAAGCCCCAAGTGGCTGAGCCCCTGTCCCAGGGAATCTTCCACAGGGCCTGGGGTGCTTACCCGTGTCCAACCAGCGGCTTATGTTCAGTTCATGCCCCGTGTCTGGCCCAGGGCCTGCCTCAGACACAATTGGAAAAAGGCAGGCAGGGCTTGGGCTCACTCAACCAACTGACGCTGCGCAACTGCCTGAATTTCCCCCAGCCGCGTCAAACATAAACAGGCCTCTCGTCGATTGTCAGGCCCGCCTTCACTTTAGGCGACCTTTCTATCTGAAACAGGGCCCAGTAGGGCTTTTCCAAGGCTTGTAGCCTCGCATTCCCGCCTCCACACTTTGATAGTCCTCTGAGAAGTTCATTGGATCTGGCGCTTTCCTTTCTGCAGTGCCTTCTGATAGTGAGAGACAACCTGTGGAGCAGTCTGCATCAGTTCCTCCCTTGAAAACCATTTGTCCTCCTTAGGATCAGCGTGATGTCTGAACTGAACGCGATACCGCAGCTTCGGCTTTGGAGGACGGGACCTGCCTGTTGGTCTTAGAACCGGCATTTCCCTGTGGTCAACGATGTCGTCGATGTCTACCTCTCCATCCATGGTTGGGGCCAGCATAGACCGACGAGAGGGAAACTGATCAGTTTCCTTGGAAGGTGCAAGTTTGGAGGCATGGAAGACAGGGTAAGTGCGAAGGTGACCAGGGATCCCTATTACATAAGAAGGCCCATCGGGATTGTCTCCAACAATGTCTACAACCTCCCATGGTCCGAAATACTGTGGCATGAGCTTGCGGGAGATCCCATGCTCCTGCCCCAATTCAGAAGCTTTGACCCAGACTCTGTCCCCTACCTGAAATGCAGATGGGCGGCGGTGCTTGTTCTCAGATTCTATCATTGCTGCCTGTGCTTTATGCATGTTATCCACTGCTTGCTGCATGAGATTCTCATACCGATAAGCAAATTCCAGAGTGCCCGGTGCAGCAGTGGGCTGGTTCTCCGGTAGCAGGAAGTCCAGAGGGAGTCTAGGTTTGAACGTTAGTAGCAGGCTGTTAGGACTGACCATGGTTGTGCTGTGAGTTGCGCTATTGTGCAGACTGGAAATGTGAGCAAGCTTCTCATCCCAGTCCACCTGATTAGGCTTAATGTAATGCCTCAGCAGGTGCTGTACAGCGCGGTTCATTTGCTCAGCCTGTCCATTCGCCTCTGGGTGATTCCCAGAGGTCAACTGCAGTTGCATTCCTTGTTCGGCAGCTGCAGCCTTCCACAAATCGCTGGTAAATCAGACATCCCGGTCGCTGACTATAGACATAGGCAAGCCGAAGTCTCGGTCTTTGCTGTTTCCGTCATAGCTACTAACCTAGCATACGTACTAAACCTATCCACAATGACATAGATATACCTCATACCACTCTTGCTGGTGACCAGTGTATCCATGAAAACCATGGACTTGCCGGAAGGGGCTTTAGTAGCCCAAGAGGAGCCTGTGTCCGAGGCTTGCCACGTTGACAGACTTGGCAACTCTCGACATACAGTTTGGCATCTTTCATCATTGTGGGCCACCAGAAACACAGCAACAGGTTAGCCACAGTCTTCTTATACCCAAAATGTTTGGTGGTGTCATGACACTCTCCTAGAAAGAAACTACGCAAAGACTCTCTATTTGGCACACACAAACGTTTATTCCCGGCCTTCTCGAGGAACAGCAGGCCATTGACCAACACAAGCTCGTCAGAAGTCACCTTGTCTGCGACCAGGGATCGAGTCCTCGTTGAGTCTGTAACACTATCCTCTCCCTCTAGAAGGCAACGTCCCGGCTGCCAAAGACCCATTGAACAACTATGAAGGACGGGACGGGGCCGATCATTGGTCAGAAAAGGAAAAGGGGAGTAATACAAGTAGCAGGGTAATCCTATCACAATTCTACAGGGATGAGGGAATCAATGCTCAAGCAACAGAGTCATACTATTGAGGTTCTATCCGGATGAGGGACTCAATGCTCAAGTAACAGGGTAACCCTATTGAGGTTCTACAAGGATGAGGGAATCAATGCTCAAGCAACAGGGTAGTCCTATTGGTGTTCTACAAGGTTATAGGTTGTCAGGTTCGAGGAAAAAAAATAAAAAATTGTTTGTTCAATGCTCAAGTGTTGGGGTGTCTGAGGGGTCTGGGAAAACAACGTCTCAGGTCTGTAACAAAGTGTCAAAAGCGAAAACATGTCTTGAGGAAGGTCTTGGGGGTGTCATAGAAGTGGAGGTGAGGAAGCAGTCTTCAACAAATCTGTGATGTAGACGGCAAGGGCTCCAGCTTGATTGTCCCGGTAGCAGGTTGCGTCCAGTACACGGTCTGGTGATGAGGTATGATCCGAATAGCAGGTCGCAGACTCATCTTGATGTCCATGTCAGAGGTGCTTCTCCAGAAGCCTGCGAGTCCAAGGTGCTGGCCAAAGGGAACAGCATGGTGGCCAACCGTCTTATCTCCTCGTACTGAGCTGGAGCATGCCATTGTCCTTGTGCGCTTGCCATTAGATCCATTATCGTCGGCGACGCGCAGGGGCCACAAAGAGAACTTTGGACAAGAGAGACAAGGATGTGGTGGAGGACAGATGGGAGAACGGGGCAAGGCGGAGGCAAGAGCGGATTAGACAAGGGGGGTTCAAGAGGCAAGGGCTTTGCTGGGTACAAGGGTGTGTGTAGAGCAGGGATGCGAGGTCAAGGCGAGGTTTAGACAAGGGTCTATAGTTTGAGTTATATTATGTATCTAAGATATAGGCTGAGCACGATCGTAGGCGTGAACAAGTTTCATGGCGTTCTTGAGATTAGAGAGAGGTTCCCATGTAGATTCTTCGTCGGGGTATACCCGGTCCATTTGACTTTGTATTCTTTGGTTGGTTCCGGATGGTCTGATGCTTGGGTGGTTCGTCGTCCTCTGATGGATTCTACTACGAATTCGGCCTGTGGGAAGCATGATTGGTGGAGGTCTAGGGTATGGGTGGTCAGCGAATTGGGTTGGGGATTCATGATATTCTTCTAGGTATTCTACGTGGAAGATAGGGTGGACTTGATCCACGTCAGGAGGGAGTTGGAGCTTGTAATTGATGGGGGAGGTTTGTTGAATGATGGGGAAAGGACCGAGCCATTTGTTTGAGAGCTTCTTTGACAATCCATGTTCGGGTTCAAAGCGTTTGGCGGAGAGCCAGACTTTGTCCCCTACTTTGAATTGTAGGTCACGTCAGTGTTTGTTAGTCCTGCTTGCTTGTTGTTCTTGTGTTCTTTCAAGGGCTTCAGTTGCTTCTCTAAGGAGTCCATTCATTCTTGCTACCCATTCATTGAGGGAAGGGCACGGCGTGGAGGGGTTGAGTTGCAAGGGGAGCACAAAATTGGAGGGCAAGCGTGGATGATAGCCAAGGTCAAGGTAGAATGGAAACATGCCAGTGGAAGGACAGACAACATTGTTGTAGGCGATCTCGGCGGCGGTGAGCAACTGATCCCAGTTGTGTTGATGTGGATGACAATACTTCCACAGGATTCTTTGGAGAGTATCGTTCATCTTCTTCGTTTGTCCATCGGTCTGTGGGTGGAATGCAGTGTTATACTTTAGCGTGGTTCCGTAGGCTTTAAAGAGGTGCTTCCAGAATTGTGATAGGAAGCGAGGGTCACGATCGCGGACGATGTTCTCGGGGAGACCTTGACGGCGTGCGACATGGTCGAAGAAGAGAATGGCGACGTCCTTCGCGTTGTGCGATGTGGTGCAAGGGATGAAGTGGGCGCGTTTAGTAAAGCGGCAAACAATGACATACATGCAATCATGTCCGCAGTCGGTCTTGGGGAGGCCACATACGAAGTCCATGGAGATGCTGCCACCGGTGGGTGGGGATCAGCAAGAATTGTAGCTTGCAAGGCTTGGCACGGTTCGAGGGGTTGACGGCTTGACACGTGGGGCATGAGCGGATGTATGCTTTGACGTCGGCGAGTAGGGACGGCCGGTGAAAGTAACGGGAGATGGCGTCGAATGTTTTCTGGAACCCAAGATGTCCAGCAGTCTTGGTGTTGTGGTGTTTGGCCAAGAGCTAGGTACAGAGACCAAGTGAGTCAGGGATGCAAAGTCGGCGAGGTCACCGAGGGAGTAGTTGCGGGCACGGTTGAGGTCATGAAGCTTGTTGTAGATGGTTGTGAAGTCTGGGCAAGAGAGAGAGCCTTGGGTGTAGCGATGGTGAAGAGTCGGGAGGAGTTGTGTTATTGCAGCGTAAACTTTCTCTGGGGGTTTGTGATCGAGGCGTCGGGAGAGGCCATCGGCAACACAATTGCTTTTGCCAGGTGTATGGCAAATGGTGAAGGTGAACTGGGCGACAAAGTTAACCAGCGAGCTTATCGTGGGGTAAGGTCGTTCTTTGTTAGGATATAAGAGACAATGGTGTTATCCGTGCGGATGGTGAAATATTGTTTGTCGAGGTACGGGCGCCAAACTTTGAGGGTGTGGATCACGACGAGGAGCTCCTTCTCGTTGGAGGGGTAATTCATTTCCGTGGGAAGGAGTTTCTTGTTGGCGAAGGTGATGGGGTATTCGCCAGGTGGGGCCTTGGGGTGGGTAGGGGATCCCTTGATGGAGGGAGTTTTAGTGGTGTCACGAGGAAAATGTTGGGACAGGACGGCTCCAATGGAGAAGTCGGAGGCATCGGTGGTGGCGTAGAAATGGCGAGTGGGGTCGGCGGTCTCGAGGATGGGGTTGGTGGTGACGAGTTGTTTGATGGACTCGAAGGCGTTTTGGCAGCGGTCGTTCCAAGTGAAGGGTTCGTCCTTGCGGGTGAGTTCGTGGAGGGGGTACGAGATGTCGAAGAAGTTGCGGATAAAGGGGTGGTAGTAATTGGCAAGGCCAAGAATGATCGAAGTTGAAGTAGGGTCTTGGGTGCCTCCAGTAACGAACATAGGGGCGTCGCTCCACTCTCGACATGCACATCAAGGCCAGTCGTGCGCACCTCGTAACACCTCCTTGCTCTCTCTCTCTCTCTCTCTCTCTCTCTCTCTCTCTCTCTCTCTCTCTCTCTCTCTCTCTCTCTNCAGAGAGCAAAAGATTTACGCCAAGCTCAACAAATGCACCTTTGCCACTTCAAGCGTTGAATACCTTGGCCACATCGTCTCCGCTGAAGGTATCCGCATGGACCCCTCCTCTTTTTCACGGCTTCGTCAACCTTTACGGTCACCGGAACTTTGAAGTCCTGAACTGGCATGGTATCTCCTCCTCCTGTCTCTTATACACATCTAGATGTGTATAAGAGACAGCTCTCTCTCTCTCTCTCTCTCTCTCTCTCTCTCTCGCATGTGTGTGCGCGTGCACCACAGCCTACTCGCGCGCGTCTGCTCCCTTTATAACCCCCCGACCACCGCCCTCGACGCTCGCACCACCCCCCTCGACACTCGCACCACCCCCCTCGACACTCGCACCACCCCCCTCGACGCCCACACTTTTCGTGCACCGGCCACCGCCGCTGCGTCATAGGCGGCACACGAACGAAGGCGCACACACGCAAGCTTCGGCCCGACACGCCAACACGCCCCCTCCCCCCCGCCGTGATGACACCTATCCATACTGTCGGCCTCCCCACCCGTCGCGCCGTCGTCAGTCCGCTGCCTCCCCGCCCAAATTTCACTGACGCGCCCTCCTCGGTCACGCGCGGACCGCTTAGGCGCACACACGCAAGCTTCGGCCCGACACGCCAACACGGCCCCCTCCCCCCCGCCGCGACGACACCTATCCGTACTGTCGGCCTCCCCAACTGTCGCGCCGTCGTCAGTCCGCTGCCTTCCCGCCGCGCCTCCGCACTGCCGCCGTCCCCAACCGACGCGCCCTCCTTGGTCCCGTGCGGCACCTCGCTCGAACCTCCTAGCCCGATTTTCGCTGGGCCCGCTGGGAGCGTCACGCGCGAACCGCTTCTTCCTTTAATGTATATAAGAGAAGAAAAAAAAGTGACGAGGCTGTGACACGTGGCAGTCGGCATCACACCTTGCAGTCCGCATATGGAAGACAACGACATTCCAACCGTTATTCAAAGTTTAGTAGTTTACTAAGTTTACGTAAGAAACATTGACGAGACCTTGACGAGGAGGGAAACGTGGAGGAAGAGAGATGAACGAGGAGGACCCATGAACGAGGAGTGGAGGAGGAGGAGGAGGAGGAGGAGGAGGAGGAGGAAGATGTGGAGAAGGAGAAAGATGTGGAGGAGGGGGAGGAGGAGGACAAGGAGGTCAGTAGGAGAAGGGATGGCGGAGGGGGAGGAGGAGGAGGAGGACAACGACGCGATGAGGAGGAGATACCATGCCAGTTCGGGACTTCAAAGTTCCCGTGACCRTAAAGGTTGACGAAGCCGTGAAAAAGAGGCTSAGAGGTGGAGGAGGAGAGATGGAGAATTGAGGACGGGAGATGGAGGAAGAGGTGGAGGAAGAAAGATGACGAACAAAAGTTGGACGACGAGGGATGAAAAAGAGACGGAGGAGGAGGAGGTAGGGAGGAGGAGAGATGGACAACGACGAGGAGCAAAGGAGGAGGACGATGAGATAAGGAGGAGATACCACAAAAGTTCAAACTTCGAAGTTGAAAGTTGCCATTATAAAAAAAAACAAAAAAAAGTGACGAGGCTGTGACACGTGGCAGTCGGCATCACACCTTACAGCTCGCATATGGAAGACGACGACATTCCAACGGTTATTCAAAGTTTAGTAGTTTACTAAGTTACTAAGTTTAAGTAAGAAACGTTGACGAGACCTTGACGAGGAGGGAAATGTGAGGAGAGATGGACGAGGAGTGGAGGAGTAGGAGGAGGAAGATGTGGAGGAGAAGAAAGATGTGGAGGAGGAGGAGGAGGAGGAGGAAGATGTGGAGGAGGAAGATGCGGAGGAGGAGGAGGAGAAGGAGGAGGTGAGTTCAAGGGAAGGCAGGAGGACTGGTGAACACTCACCTTGGAGGGCGGTTGCAGGCGATGGTCGCTCGAGAGCTCGGCCTCAGCAACAGTCGAACTTCCAAGCGCAAGGGGAGCTGAGCACTGCTCGTGGCGGGCGACGGGAATGAGCGCCACTTTGTCACGACGCGGATCGGAGGTGGCTCGAGGACAATGACAGAACAGTTGTTGTCAACCTGCTCTCACCGACAAACAGGCCCCCCCACCCAAAACCAAAATTCGAAACGATTTTTGCTGGGGGGGCGGCCGAGGGATGAATCGACAAGTAGGGTTTTTTTTTTGGGCTCTGTGCGCCCCACAGGTTGTGGGCCGTACAGTCAGGGTGCGCTTGAGCGCCAACCGTCAGTGAATCAGCGGACGACTTCGGCTTGCATGTATGATTATAATTCATCCCTGTTTTTCGTACATTGAAATTAAAAAATACATCCTAATCAATGTATTTTTTTTCGCAATTTTTTTTCGAAACTTTTTTTTTAATTTGGAAGTACTTTTCTTTTTGAGAACATTGTTATGAACTCCTCAATTAATTTTGACTAAATTCGATTAATTCAAGACTGGATTAATTCCTTCACTCGGAATTACTCGGAATTAATCATTCCCTTTCAAAATTTCAGCATCTTTCTTCATTATAAAATTCTACCCCGAATGCAAATTTGAAAAAATTTAGTCAGAATTTATTTCTCTTCTTGGAATTAATTATTCTATTTCTTTATTTGGAAATTCTTGAAAATCCGCTTTCTCTCTCACAACCTCCTTTTCGAATTTTCAAATTAATTTTGAATAAATGATAAATCTAAATTAATTTATTCGAAATTAATTCTTGTTTTGCGATTTTTTTTAACCTTCGTCGCTAAATCAATTACCCTTGTATAGGAACTCCCCCCCGAGCATGACACACAACCAGGAACTCTCAATGTGCAGCCGTCGCCGCCGCCGCTGCTGTCGCCACCTCCACCTCATCTGTTGCTAACTGCTCAGTTGCCACTACCACCACTTCCTCCGCCACCATGGCTTAATCATCCAATATTGATATGTGCGGCATCCACACCGACTCCGTCGACAGCATCGCCCACAACCTCGCAGGCGAGCAAACACCAGCACCTGATGCCGCCACCGATCTCACGACGCTTCTCCGCATGGTGACGTCCATCCAATCGTCCATCGCCAACATGAACACCACCATGTCGACCGTCTCCGATCGCGTAGCTGCAATTGAGTGAAACTCCGCCGCCATCACTGTCGTCACCACGACCGCACCCTCCTCCCCCCAACCAAAAACCACCTTGTCCTCCACTCCACAACCCACCTCCTCCGAACAGTCCTTTACTTCAACCTCCACACCGACACCTTCTACATCTACCCCCCCAACCAGCACAGCCCCCACACACCCGTCATCATCCACCACTTCTGCCACCGTTGTCACTCCCACTCCCCTCCTACCCAAGCCCTCAACCCAGCCCCCGCTATCACACAATCATCCAACACCCCCCTTCAAACCAACCCAACTCTCACTTCATCTACCATCATCTCCACCCATCCCACCTACAACCCGGTCACCTCCTTCCCCTCAATGCTCCACCCCGCTCCACCTATCTTGCCCCAAAACGCACTCATCCCCACCAACCCTACAATCGATTTCACGTGAGTCACGTCCTCCCCCTTTACCCTCGACTTCAACACCCTCGCCTCCTTGGCCCCCAAAGAAGGAAAGATCCCACCCTCCTTCCGCTCCAATGAACTCCCAACCTTTTCTGGCTCACCCCATGAGGACGTTTTCCGCTTCCTCACCCAACTCCACCAGGCCTTTTCTCTCCACATCTCTCCACATTGTCCCCGTTATCCACTGGCTCCGCATTGCTGGAACTCAACTCCTAGACACCGCCGCTCGATGGTGGTACACCGAAATGACAAAACTGCACCCACGCCAACCTCCCACCCTATTCCTTCCTTGAATGAGCTTCCTTGCTTACCTCTACCTTCCGGCCACAGAAAACCGTCGATGACTACATCGACCAATTCTTCGGGATGCGCCAAAACGGGTCGACCGACAATTTCATACAATACGTCCGTGTCCTATGCCAACACATCCCCATTGACTTCATAAGCGACGCCGTCTTCATCTCCCGTGTCAAACGAGTATGCCGCAAGGATCTTGCAACTACCCTCATCCACGAACCCTTAATGCCCCTCCACGGCCTCCTTAACAGCTGCCTCAAAATCAGCCGACTCCTCACCCCCTACAAAAACGCCGCCATCTCCACCCCACACCACCCCCGATTCTTTCACAACATAATAAACAAGACCTCCCTCTCCACCACCTCGGATGAATTCACCACCTCCGACGCTGATACTGACATCCTATCCGACACCATGGATACCTCGACACTTTCCCCCGACAAACTCTCTGCCATTTACCTCATGTGAATGGAAAAGAGCGAACGCTCTAGCCGCCCTCCCCCGAACATCCTCCCGGGCCGCCTTAAGAAACTCACACCCAAGGAAAGAGCCCACCTTCAGGCAAAAGGTGGACAAATAGGCCACCAGCAAACCAACTGCCCACTTGCTAGACAATTCACACGCCAGTCTGCGGCTCCCCGGCCCGTGACCTCCGCATCACCCCCCTCGGCAGGAGCGAGTCTCTCCTCATCCTGAACATTGTCCCCAGGTCTTCCCCCCGGCATCGACGACTAGTTTGTCGACCATCCCATCGGTGACGACCTCCATCCCACCGGTGGCCCATTTGGCATCGACAATACGTCTGCCTCCCCCCTCTCCAGTGCCGCACATCCCATTGGACGACCCCCAGGCGTCGCAACCCTCGTTGCTTGACGCCCCCCCCACTGCCACATGTTCCTCGACCCTCCTTTCGAACCCATCCTCTGTCACCTTCTCTGATGTTGTTGAGGAATAAGCCCGACACGATCGGCTTGTCCGATTAGGCAATGAACTCCGCCTCAACACCATTATCTCCACCGCCAACTCATCATGCTTTCACCTCAAATTCATCGCTGCCACCCTTGGTGCGTCTACAACTAAGCTCCGGGCCTTCCTCAACATTGGAGCCACCGGTAACTTCATCACGGACTCGTGTGTTCGGAAAGCCGGTCTTACCTCTATCGGTTACAACTCCCCGATTACGATTCGTTTAGGGGACAAAGACATTGTCGTCGTAGTAGACCGCATGGTTCCCGAGACCACCATGACTGTCGGAACCCTTTGCAATCAGGTCTCATTCGATGTCATGCACTTAATGTGCGATATCGTTTTGGGAACACCATGGTTGGACCGCTACATACCATACGCGTTCCACCCCAACTTCCTCCGCCCTACCAACCCCCCTGACACAACCATCGACATTCCCTATCTCGCCTGTCCCACCTCCCCAAGCTTTATCACCCCGCACCAATTCCTTCACATGGCTCACACGAACCCGAACTCCACCTACTATTGCCTTGTCCTTGATCGTGAGCATCCCGAGGACTTGCTCCCAACGGACAACCCCGACCAGGCCCCCGTCTTTGACCCCGCCCTCACCTCCATCCTCGACGAGTTCAAGGATGTCTTCCCCGAGTCCTTGCCTGCCGGATTACCTCCGGATCGTGGCATATCCCACACCGTCGATTTGGAGCCCGGCCACTCTCCACCTTGTCGCCCTCCGTACCAACTCTCTGTTTCGGAAGTCCAAGAAATGAAGCGGCAACTCAATGAACTCCTTGAAAAAGGATTCATTAAGGCGAGTTTATCCCCCTTCGACACAAGCTGCCTTTTCGTAAAGAAAGGCATAACATCGAAACTTCAGATGTGCACAGACTACCGCGCCTTGAACCGGATCACGATCAAGAACAAGTACCCCCTACCTTGGATCTTCGAGCTTCTCGATCGAGTCCGTGGAGCCAAGTATTTTCCCAAGATTGACCTCCGTAGTGGCTTCCACCAGATCCGCATCCGCGAGGAGGATACTCACGAGACCGCCTTCCGTTCCCGATTCGGGCACTACGGATTCCTCATCGCGAACGCCCCCGCCACATTCCAATCTACAATGAATCACATCTTTCGCGACCTCCTCGGAGTATGTGTCGTTGTCTACCTCGATGATATCCTCGTTCATAGCCCCACCTTCGAGTCCCATCTTCAGCATCTTCGCCAAGTCCAGAGCAAAAGATTTACGCCAAGCTCAACAAATGCACCTTTGCCACTTCAAGCGTTGAATACCTTGGCCACATCGTCTCCGCTGAAGGTATCCTCGTTTATAGCCCCACCTTCGAGTCCCATCTTCAGCATCTTCGCCAAGTCCTCTCTATCCTCAGAGAGCAAAAGATTTACGCCAAGCTCAACAAATGCACCTTTGCCACTTCAAGCGTTGAATACCTTGGCCACATCGTCTCCGCTGAAGGTATCCGCATGGACCCCTCCTCTTTTTCACGGCTTCGTCAACCTTTACGGTCACCGGAACTTTGAAGTCCTGAACTGGCATGGTATCTCCTCCTCATCGCGTTGTTGTCCTCTTCCTCCTCCCCCCCTCCCCCATCCCTTCTCCTCCTGACCTCCTTGTCCTCCTCCTCCTCCATCTCTCATCCTCCATGTCCTCCTCTTCCTCCTCCATCTCCTCTTCTTCTTGTCAGTTGTTTTTTTTTTTTTTTTTGGTCTCAACAGAGTCAGCATTCGTTTTTTTTTTTGTTTTTTTTTTTTTGGATCGAAACATGAAACATTGGAATTGCAATGGTGCCTCCTCCTTTAGATATCCTACTCCTACTACTACTCCTTGATCTCTCCACCTCACCTCCTCCTCCCCCTCCTCTTCGTCGTCCTCCTCCTCCATCCCTAGTCGTCGTCAAGGTCTCGCCATCTTTCCTGATGTGAACTTCCGACTTAACTGGTATCTCCTCCTCCATCCCTAGTCGTCATCAAGGTCTCGCCATCTTTCCTGATGTGAACTTCCGACTTAACTGGTATCTCCTCCTCCACCCCGCCCCGTCCATCTTTTCTCCACCCTTTCTCCTCGTCCTCGTCCTCCTCTCCACCTTGTCCACCTTTACTCCTCCATCTCTCCATCTCTCCTCCTCCATCCCCCTCCATCTTTCCTACTCCATTTCTGCATCTCTCCTCCACCTTCCATCCTTCTTCTCACGGCTTCGACGATTTTGTTTCTCATGGGAACTTTGAACTCTTGAACTAGCATGGTATCTCCTCCTCCTCCTCCTCCTCCTCCCTCTCCACCATCCCTTATCGTCCTGACCTCGTCGTCATTCTCCTACTTCGTCTCTCATCCTCCATCTCCTCCTCTTCCTACTCCATCTCCTCTCCTCCTTGTCATGGCCTCAGCACTTGTTTTTTTTTT
>BFEA01000356.1:565609-577397 GCA_003427395.1 Chara braunii | reverse complement strand
GAGAGAGAGAGAGAGAGAGAGAGAGAGGAGTGAGAGAGGAGACAGAGAGAGAGGGAGATAGACAGGGCGAGAGAGAGGGAGAGCGAGGAAAGCTCGAGGGGGAGAGAGACAGGGAGAGAGAGAGAGGGAGAGAGAGGCACGCTCGAGGATGAAAGAGGGGAGAGAGAGAGAGAGAGAGAGGGAGAGAGACGCACGCTCGAGGAGTGGGGAGAGAGAGAGAGAGAGAGTATCATTTATTGAAAAAAAATCATATTCTTAACTTAGAGAGAGAGAGAGAGTATTGGCGGGACCCCGAGAGAGAGAGAGAGAGAGGGGGGGGAGAGAGAGAGTACTGGCGGGACCCCGAGAGAGAGAGAGGGAGGGAGGGAGGGAGAGAGAAGCACGCTCGAGGAAGACGACGCAGAGAGTTGGGGGAGGGAGGGAGAGAGAGAGAGAGAGAGACAGAGAGAGAGAGAGGGAAAGAGAGAGGGAGAGGCAAAGAGAGAGAGGTGGCGAGAGAGAGAGAGAGAGAGAGAGAGAGAGACAGACAGAGAGAGGAGGGAGAGTACTAGCGTGACCGAGAGAGACAGGGGGAGAGAGGCACGCTCAAGGAGAGAGAGAGAGAGAGAGAGAGAGAGAAAGATGCGCAATTGTGCGGGAGAGAGAGTACATCATCTTCTTCTTCCTTTCTTTCTTCTTCTTCTTCTTCTTACCCTCTCTCTCCTCTCAAGTTCATTCATTTCTTTCTGCAATTGGACGGCATTATACTGTCTGATGAATGTGTACTTCAAAATTGGCCAGGATCATAACATTGGTATAAGAGCGGATTCTACTTGCTGCTGAGAGTTGACTTATCCACCCTAACCCTAACCTAAGTGGTTAGGGCTAGGTTAGGGCTTAGGTTAGGGTTGGCCCGAAGTGGGAAGTGGGGCAGTGTGGTTTAGGGAAGCTGCCCCCACCTGGTTAGGTCATGCTGGGTCGGCATTGAACCTGATCAGGTAGCTTGAGAGTAAGTATGTGGTGGTGAGACACATAAAGAGGACTTCAGCGACAAGTTGAGAGAGGCGACAGTGAGAGGCACTCGCACCTGGAATCTGACCTAAGGGAGACACTTGGTGACTTGAGGGCCTTCCTCAAGTAGGCAATCTTGAGGGAGGTAGCCATTCTGCATCTATCGACTGCAAGTTACTACTTTGTTCTTCAGCATCGGCAGGGGATCCGGCGTTGCACTTTGGTGTTGGAAGTGAGACCCTCCTACATGATAGGACACTAGTGTAGAGGTAGCGATAGGGTTAGAAAGACCACATCAGGAAGGGGGGTGAGTTATACTTCATCTCAGAGTTCGTGCCACTCACGTAAGAGCAGTGCACCTAATGGTTGCCCATATATGCGTGCATGGTATTGTTTGACCAGCTGGGGTACTTTTGGGTCTCTTTCCTACTCCTCTGAAGTCTTGGTTGTGTGCATTGGTGTGCAAACTACTTACTAACCTGATGGATGTAGAAATGAAGTATCTTGCTTTGAAAGCCATATCTACAGTGCTTTGTCTTTTCATCTGTGAATGGATGTCGTCTGTAGGTTCTCTCTTCAAGTTGAAATTCGTTTTTCAGTACGGTAGAGGCAGAAAGCAAGACCTTGAGGTACTCTCCTTGGTTGGGACTTAGTAACCTACTTGGGACCCACTGGGACCGGGCCCAAACAAGAAGGGCCCCTTCGACCCAAATCTGTTGACGCAGTGTCGCTCTCTTTTTTGTCTGGGATACGGTATTCTTTTTTTTATTAAAGCCCTCGCTATCGAGGGGATCTCGGCTGAGATGCTTTGTCAGACTAATGACACACAATCCAATGCTTGACCTGCACCTTATACACCACTTAATTCTCCATTGTTGTCTGGTTTGCTGTACTTTGACGGTGCCAGCTGGATTAGGCTCAAGGGGATCTCATACTTGGTCTGACCGGACTTGAACGTGGAATTAGAACTCTCCTCTAAATGTATTGCATTTCTTTGATTTTTTTGGTTGCTCTCTAGTCCAAATATTTGCCGCTCCAGCTAGGAGTTCTACCTTCTTTGTACTTTCAGTTTGTTTCTTTTGTTGAACTCCACTACATGCCCGTAGAGACGCGCGGACAAGAGAGAAGAGCAAGAGAGGTCATGGTAACTGAAGGAGCTAGTAGCTCCGACATGGCATCAACCAAGCTTTCGGACATGTCAAAGGTTCGTATGGATGCAGCGGATGAGGCTGATAAACCGTTGTATGAGGCCCTCTATCAGAAAGAATTGGCTGAGGAGGAAAGGCGGAAGAGGCAAAGCGGAAAACAGTCACCGACGAACTTAAGGCTACTTTCAAAACAGTTCCAAACATATTTGGTTGTGTATGCATGTGCGTTTGTAAACTACCATTTGCTCAGCGACCTCCCGAGTGTGAAATCTCATCTACTCGAGAATATGAGTCTGATGCGTACTCAAATGGCTGAAACGGCCAGAGAGCATCGCGATCGGTTACAACAAATGACAAGCATGCATCAGGCCCAAACCTCAAGTTCTCTTCCCCGTTCTACCTTTGCACCCCTTCATTCTTCTCCTTCTTCTCAGTCTTCTTCGTTGAGTTTGGTGGGACCTGCGACAGGTGCAGTTCCCACTGCCGCTACAAGCGGTAGCGCGGGAAGTTCTGCAATTGCCGCAGCCCTGGGATCGGATCCAGCAATATCTCGACCCTCTGCTATGGTAGTCCATACATGGACAGGAAGGCGATGATGATACCATCTAGATATGATGGCAAGGAGGGCGTAGAGTCCTGGATCAGCTCCATGAGAGCCTACTTTGAGGTACAGGGCACTCAAAGAGTGAACCAGTCCTTGATCCTGGGGACGAACACCGAGTCTGTCGTAAGAGGCTTCCTTGAAGTCCAAACCATGCAAGCTAGGTATTCCAAGATCAACTTATCACAGTGGCTTAAAGTCACTCCAGCTACCACTCTCGAGGATATATTAGTAGCGCATTATAAAGACCCGCATGCTGCAGCAAGAGTGAGGATACAACTTGATGAGCTCAAGCGCAGCAAGTGGCAGGGCACCATGCACAAATTGCAACTACTTGTCAGCAAGCTCTTTGCAACGTCAGGATTAGAGTTGACTGCGCACTCGTGTTTGGATGTAGTCAAAGGTACGGTTCCCACTCGCTTAACCAATCGCCTAGGCAGAGATTTCTTCGGTTACACTGACTGGTTTTCCTTAATGAAGGATGTAGTCAATCTGGAGGCAAGAGGCCTCCTTACCGAAGCAAGCAGCAAAAAGACTTTTGTTTGCGGGCGATTTCATGGCAGCAATCGCCTAGCTGCGCTTGACTTACTGGAAGGGGGAGGGGAGGCCGAAACAGATGACCGCAGGACGCTGATACAGCCTATTCTTCAACTCAAGAATCTGACATGAACAACGGCCCATGGGAAGGGAAACCAAAACCGGAATTCAATAAGCAGCTTTGTCGCACTTCCAAAGGGAGCCAAAATCCCAGCCAAACCGGAGGATGCAAGTACTAAACCTTAGTTGGACCTCCGAATCAATGAGGCTAAATGGAAGACTAGAATGAAAAAAGGGGGTTGCCTGCATTGCCTGAAAATGAACCATAAAGTGCAAGATTGCTATAGGCTGCAAGGAAACCAGAATCGGGTGTAAAATTGGCATCAGCACCCTCTACGGCAAGGGAGACTGAATCTGATGCAATTCATCAGTCCTCGCTTGAAGCCCCGTCGTCTGCTAATTCCAAGGTTCAAGCTTGTCATGCTTTGTATGTTGAGCCTCGGGAGGAGTCTGAGACGACTAACTTCCACTATCACTTGAGAGCATTGGGCTGAGATGAAACACCAGCGTACTCAAGGGACAGTGAAGTTAGTCTTCTTCAAGCTTCTCATAAACCACCGCTATCTTTGTGTCTCGATTGATTGTGGTGCAACAACTAACTTCATGTCACCACACGCGATACGCAAAGTGGGCTTGGGGATGAAGCAAGTGGCCTTGCAAAACCCTTGTCGGACTCAAGTGGGCAACAAAGAAGTTGTCTTATCTACACATGCAATCAAAGGTGTGAGCACTACCTTTGGCAAGGACAAGACAATCACCCACGCATTGAACTTCTATGTCCTTGATAAGTGTTCTTCGACGCAGTTCTTGGCTTGGGTTGGCTGCAGTCCCAATTCGAAAGTACCAGGTGGAAGAAGCCACTTTTCATGGTCAAAGATGTTCAAGGGAACGAGCTTCTCGTCCTCTTGGATGAGAAGCATGAGTCCCCAGTGACTTTTCTCAATGTCATGCAGTTCTGCAAAAAGGGGCGCAAGCACAAAGAGGACAAACAAATGTATGTTGCCTATGTTCGCCCTACTCATGTGCCATCTACTTTTGTGGCTAGTACCAATACTACTTCATCTAATGAGTCTACTTCTAGCACTTCTATTTATATACCTTCTACTAATCCAAATGACTCTACTTCAGATTATGTCCTCCATACGTAATCTGCGACCTGATCTAGGTGACCCGTTTGCTGATCCTTCGCCCCCACCGATCCCAACGAGCATTCAACCTACTTGACCGATTCCTTGAAATCCTGGTCGAACCACATGGAGTCCCCATGCGATCGGTCTGACACATAATCAAGTTGGTCGAAGGTGTTGTTCCTCCAAAGGTCTGTATATACCGAATGGGATCCGGCGAGTAACTCCGAAACCAATGCAACGAAATGATCAACAAGGGTTGGATGAAACCTAGCGAATCTGAATTTGGTGCACTTGTTTTATTTGTCCCTAAGAAAGGAGGCAAGCTCCGTATGTATATTGATTATCGCAGTCTAAAATGCATCATCAGAAAGAATGCATACCCATTGCCACGCATAGATGACTTGCTTGATATTGCCGGTGGTTGCAAGGTCTTCTCCAAGATCAATCTCAAGTCTGGATACCACCAAATTGAAGTTGATCCTCTAGACCAGCACAAGACTGTGTTCAAGACACGCAATGGACTTTACGAATTTACCGTAATGCCCTTCGGCCTCACGAACACATTGGCCACCTTTCGAAGCCTTATCGACAAGGTCCTCCGCAAACAGATTGGTCGGTTTGTGGTGATTTATCTCGATGATATTCTAACATTCAACAAATCCATCGAGGAACACATGAAGCACCTTGAGGAATTCTTCACCATCCTCAAGAAAACGCAACTTCATCTCAACTAAGAGAAATCTGAGTTTGGGAGGGATCGCGTCATCTATCTTGGGCATCGGTTGACTACTACAGGTCTCGAGCCTGAGGCAACCAAGGTTGAGGTCATACACAACTGGCCTCAACCCGCGAACATCCGCAACATGCGTTCTTTCCTTGGTCTCGCATCGTACTATTGGAAGTTTGTGCCCCGGTTCTCTATTGTTGCTCGCTCGTTGTCCTGATTGACAAGTAAAAATGTACCTTACGCGTGGGATGCAACATGTGAGACCACATTTCAAGACTTGAAAGAAGTCTTGGTGAGTTACCCTGTACTCAACATTGCAGATTTCAAACTAACATTTGTAGTCACTACGGATGCTAGCCAGTATGGGATTGGCGCAGTGCTACAACAAGATGACGACGATGGCTTGCGGCCGCTCAAGTACTACAGCAAACGCATGCCCATCGCAAAGGTAGTCACTTCCACCTACATGCGCGAGCTCTATGCTTTGTGTATGGCTTCGGATCATTGGAAGCACTATCTCATGGGACGTCACTTCAAAGTGTTCTCATATCATGAGACTTTGAAGTGGATCAAAGATCAAACCACCCGGTCCCCTACGTTACTTCGCTGGTTCCATGAGATCGGCATTTTTTACTTTGAGCTAAGACATAAAAAGGGTTGTTATAAACGAGTTGCTGATGCATTGTCTCGCCACCCCGAGTACATGACTTGCCTTGTGAATTCCTACGACCTCTGAAAAAAACTGGAGGAGATCGTAGAACACACTACCAAGGACTCGAACCTTAGTCCCATCCTTGAGCAGTTGCGGGTTGACCCCAGCAATCAGCCTCATTTTCACGAATATGGAGGACTGGTTTTCCGACGATATGGGAATAACGACCGTTTGTGTGTGCCCAACCATGAGCCTCTCAACACGCACTTCTTGGATTTGGCTCATGGCCGGAGTGGACACTTCGGCATGGCAATGACATACGGAAACCTACTAAGACAGTTTGATTGGATCTATTGAAAAGTTTGTTGTCGAGTGTCAAGTTTGTCAACGAATCAAACCATGTAGACAAAAACCCATAGGACTACTGGCACCCCTTGCCATTCCCGATGGACCTGGGGAATCCGTCTCTATCGACTTCACCGGCATGGGAAAGGTAAGTAAGAACGGCTATTCGCAAGTAATGGTGATTGTTGACCACTTCTCTAAATTCCTCAATCTGATTCCTTTGCCATCTCATGCCCCAACTGAATTGGTGATCCGTGAGTTCAAACAGAAGTACATTCTGCAGTTCGGAACCCTGAAAACTCTTGTGAGTGATCGGGACCCCCACTTCATAAGTACAGAATGGAAGGACTTCACGTCCCAACTCCCTAGCCTCGAACTATGCATGACATCTGGCCGACATCCCGAAGCCAATGTTTTGGCTGAGGAGATCAACCAGACTGGGTTCCAACTTCTCCGCGCTTTAATCATTCCGGATCAGGAAACGTGGGATGAAGGGTTGTATTCAGTCAAAGGGGTATACAACAACTCCATTCATTCTTCCACCAACATAACGCCGAACAGGCTGCATTACGGTTGGCAGATTCGTAATTCTCTCTCCTACTTATTCCCTGAACAGCCAGCTGGTCTAAGGCCTGGCAGGCCTGGATTCAGTGCCAAGTACGATCGCTTGCTCAAAGTTGCCATCGCAGCAATGACCAAGCGACAACACGCAATGATCCATCATGCAAACAAGAAGCACAAACCTTCAGATATTGAAGTGGGAAGTTATGTCTGGGTCAAGATGTCTGAATTCTCAAAAGAAGAGGGAGTGTCACGCAAACTTCTCCCGCTCTATTACGGTCCGTGGGAAGTTCTGGACGTGATTGGCAAGGATGGGTTTGGGCCCTCATTACACAGTTGTCGTGCCACCTCATCTGCACACATACCCCGTATTTCATGCATCAAATTTGTATATCCACCGTGATGCTAAGTCCTTTGATTACCGTGAAGACATGATTCCTTGTGCAATCAATGGCGGTCATGAGATCGATAGAATCAAACAGCACGTAGGGAAGGAACGTAACAAACAGTACCAGGTTCACTTTATGTATCACCCATTGGACGATCTCTACTGGATCTCCAAGAAGGAACTGCTGCACAACGCACCTCACGTTGTTAAAGCCTACGAGCAACAAATCGCCTCTAATGTTGTAACCAAAATCTCTGCAAAGCTCAGTACGGCACAGTAGGTCGCTATATCTCCAGGCCGGGCGAAGAGCCCAGCCTCATTGTCGATGTGCAAGTTCGGCGACACACTGGTTGGAGCACTGGCTGGAGCAGCGCTGCTGGGGAAGGAGCAAGGACACGGAGGAGGAAGAAGACCAGGAGGAAGGGGGAGCGCCAAAGGTACTTACCTAGCTATGGTGGCAGCCATCTTCATCACCTTGGTGGGCGCTGCAGCAGAAGACTCCAGCTGGGGTAGAGCTACACCAAGAAGCTTCGAGGCAGAGTCAGGCATGGCAGCCTGAGCTAAGCAGCCATAGCTGCTTCATGTTGTCATTTGGAGAGTCGGGTCATGCCCCGGTGGTCCACCATAGCCTCGGCCTAGGAGGAAGAAGGAGAGAGGCGGCCATGGCTACGTGGACCTCAAGTGATGCCTGCAGTAGAAGAGGATTCGGACATTGAATCTGGTTCAGACATTCAACATTGTACCATTATTTTGTGTGGATAAGAGAGGAGTAAAGGAGGAGGAGAGTGTTTGGCGAAGACGAAGAGCATTATCATTTGTCTATGTTGGTGTACATCATCTTCTTCTTCTTTCTTTCTTCTTCTTCTTACCCTCTCTCTCCTCTCAACTTCATTCATGTCTTTCTGCAATTGGACGGCATTATACTATCTGATGAATCTGTACGTCGAAATTGGACAGGATCATAACAACCATCCTTTTCCAGATGCATTCGACCATCGTAAATTGCTGTGGCGCTTGAGACGATCCAAATGGTCTGGAGTGGATTCACATTTGTCACTCTCAAGGCTTGATCAATCACCAACGAGGTCAATCCCTCTTCAGTACATGGACAACGTCCAGATTGTGATCAGGGTCGACCAAAACGGATAGGATGATCGACTAAGAATATGGTATGTTAGTCTCATAGTTCCATATATTACCACACGATACCACATAGTTCTAGGAAGGGAGGGAAAAGGGAGGGAGAATGCGCATGAGACTGGCTCAACATAGTTCCATATAGTTCCCTTGGGTCCATATGAGATCAGCATCTAATTCAGTACAGTGTCAGTCGAACAGTGCAAAGGAGCACACACATATTATAACATAATACCACATAATTCCACATAGTTCTAGGAAGGGAGGGAGAAGGGAAGAAGGGAGGGAGAAGGGAGGGAGAAGAGGGAGAATGCGCATGAGACTGGCTCTCTGAACATGAGCATAGTTCCACATAGTTCGACATAGTTCAACATAGTTCCACATAGTTCCCTTGGGTCCATATGAGATCAGCATCTGATCCAGTAGTGTCAGTCGAACAGTGCAAAGGAGCACAAGCAACTCACCCTGTAGTGTTGCTGCCAATCAAAAAGTCAAGAAAGGTAACCCAACTAGAGCCAGTTAAGGTCCATTGGGGGCAGTTGGCACCGGCGGTTCTTCGCTTACCTTGTCTTCAGCGAACGGACTGATACGAGTTTATTTACTCGCTCTACCACACCACAAACCGTCGCCAATAACTGCCCATCCACCAGCTGCGTTCCATGGCCCCTGCAATGCAATCAAGAACCACACACATCTGTCAAAACTCACCACATTATACCAAGGACATTCGCCACCCCCTCTCCCCTCAATCCCCCCAAGCCCTCCCCACCTCACCCTTCTTGGGTGGGGGGGGTGGGGGGAGGGGAGGAAGAAAGGGGAAAGGATGTTAAAAGGACACTGAGAAACAAACTGCAGAAGCCCGTACTCAGACTAGCACTACCACGGATGCATCTGACCATATAGTGTCACAATAACCGTGTCTGTACAAGTTGCAACCAACCTTACTCCTGTAGGTATTAGGTACTCATCAATGCTTTCTAGCTTCGGGCTCATCCGTGCAAGCACCGGATCGAGCCGGCACCCTTAGCCACAAGAGCCAGGAGTGCAACCAACCTTACTCCTGTAGGGTAATGAGCACAAGGACAGTGGTTGAAGTACAAGAAAAGGTAAACACACACAAGCCCCACCTAATGTTGGCCTCGGATTGACAAAAGCCAACAGGTATTGCTTTCGGCTAGAGGCTAGTGGCTATTGGCTATTGGCTATACTGGCTTAGGTAAATCTCTGGTTTATCTCATTTTATCCATCTATGAAGTGTTTTTTTCCTATGAGGTTGTAAACACATTGGTCATCTGATGTCTCCCTAGAATCTGCACATTTCTGAACACCTCTCCGGTTATCTCTTAGCACTTACGAATTTCTAAATGTTTGTCTAAATATATTTGCCCGGGTATTGGCTCTAGGTGGTTGCGTACGTATCCGCTGAACTGGATGGGTTGGGAACAAGAGGCAGGAGTGCAAAGATTGGGAGGAGGAGAAGGGGAAGAATTGCAAGCATATGAGATAAGGGACAGGGGAATAAAGAAGAGAAGTGCAGTAGGGTGGGAGAGGAGCATAAGGGAAGGAAGTGTATTGCGCAGGTGCGGGAGGGGGAAGGCGGGAGGTGGGGGTTCGGGGGGTGGAAGAAAGAAACGAACGAGTGCACGACAAGGGAGAGCGAGAGGTTTTTTCGGGGGGTGGAAGAAAGAAACGAACGAGTGCACGACAAGGGAGAGCGAGAGGCAGAGGAGATGAAGAAGAAAGCAGAAGAGGGCAAGAGGGGGAAAAGGGGGGGGGGGAGGTAAAAGATAGGGAGGGAGGGAAGGAAAGGAAAAAGTCAAGATACTGGAAGAAGCCGGAGAACCAGAGCAGCAGGAGGAGAGGGAGGGAGGCAGAGGAGTTCAGGAAGTAGAGGAAGGGTCAGGAAACAAGGGAGAGAGAAGAAGGAAGCTGAAGGGGACAGCAAGTAGGGTAGGAAAGAACGGAAGAGAAGAAGAGGAAGGAGAGGAAGAAGGCGAGAAAGAAGGAGAGAAAAGCACAGAGTAAGGAGGAGAGGAAGGAGACGAAGGACGAGGGAGGGGAATATTGCATTTAAAGTACAGAAAAGAATAGAAGGAGAGGAAGACGTGGAAGAAGAGGAGAGAAAGGGACAGAGTAAGGAGGAGAGAAAGAAGGAGAGAAAGGCACAGAGAAAGGAGTTGAGAAAGAAGGAGAGAGACACAAAGTAAGGAGGAGAGAAAGAAGGAGACGAAGGAGGCGGGAGGGGAATGTTGCATTTAAAGTACCAACCGCAAGAAGCCTGCTTCATGGTCCACATCGATCACATCACCAATACTGACAAAAACCGAACGATGCAGTGCGCCAATGACATCGCCCAGTCTGTGTTCCACTTGCTCCAACCGCTGTCGCTGCTTCTCTGTAAAATCTAGGCCTTTCATACTGATTACCAATCCCAAGATCAACAAGCTCTGAACGCAATGATAAAGGTCCCTTTGCTCCAGTGACTACAGACGAATCAATCAACATAGTCAATCAATCATATAAAAGATACATATACGACTAAGACGCAACAAGCAGCCAATCTAATCGAATCCATCCGCTCAAAAGTGTTTTGCACATGCACAACGCACATTCAACAAAATGGCAATACATCCGTCACTAAAAATAGTAGCAGCATGTCCTGCACGTCCCTAGCCACCACACAACATGACAGCACGCCCATTTGCTGACGCATTCCGGCTGGTAGCGCACCCACCTCCCATTGCTCTCTGCTACTTCAGTACTGAAAACAGTAGTAGCATGTCCTGCACGTCCCTAGCCACCACACAACATGACAGCCCACCTGCAGCAGGGCCAAGGCACAGATTAAGAGACTACTCACCAAACAAGAAAATGTCGAGTGCACCTTCACTCACCTGTGATGTTGGGAAACATCACTGGAACTCATTTGGACATCCGTCAAAATTGGAACGGTACAGAGAAAAGAAGATGAGCATAGCCCATTGGAATGGTATAGAGAAGAAAAGATGAGCATAGCCCATGCAAATGGATGACACACATAAATCGGCATATCATAATAACCAAATAATAATAACAAGAGGGGCCAGTGCGGCTTCCCCGCATGACATAGTAGGCCAGTGACAGACCGTGTCACTCCAACACATGGGGACAGTGAATCGGTTTTTCAAGAAATGAAAATGCATATCTGTACATACGTAGTTATGCATCCAAAAAAAAGGTACCCATCTTGCACGCAAAGAGAGGGAGTGAGATAGAGGAGGCGAGAGAGGGAGAGAGAGGGAGAAAGAGAGAGAGACATACAGACACAGAGACCAAGACAGACGGAAAGCGAGAGAGAGCAAACAAAGACCAAGACAGATTATTCTCTCTCTCTGTCTCTCTTTCTCTCTCAAGTACACACACCAATCTCCCTCCCACCTAACTCTATCTCGATCCCTCCCTTCCCTCCCCCGCAACTCTCTCTCTCTCTCTCTCTCTCTCTCTCTCTCTCTCTCTCTCTCTCTCTCTCTCTC
>BFEA01000356.1:519440-532724 GCA_003427395.1 Chara braunii | reverse complement strand
TCTCTCCCTCCGCCTTCCTCCATTCCTTCTAAACTCTTTAACCCTTAACCCTTCCGTCACCCCTTTCCCCCCCCCATGGCATGTGACTAACCTCCACCCTCACCTGTTACATTGCCAGGGAACGAACGGGAAGGAACTTAGTCCTCACTTGGTGGAAAGCGAGGGCAAGGTAAGGGCAGTTGGTCCCTTGTGCCACCAAGAAGGGAAGGATACGACACTATTGAGAACATTTTTGGAAGCAAAAAGGAGCGCTGATTTTGGACGAGGTTAGTTTGACTCGACCATCTTCCCCGACTGCATGACCAAGGTGAAGGCATGACTTGCTTGAGTGAAGGGAAAGGTAACCAAAGGATCATTAAAGGCAAAAGGAACTTAGGGTTGTGGGAGGGGCGATGTGTTGACCCCAATGGGGATTGTACATGGCTTTTGGTTTGTGTGGTCTTGCGCAGGTGAGTAGCCTAGGGTGGTCTGAGCGGGACTGCGTCCGCCGGATGCGGGTGGGAATAGGGAAAGCAACGAGGGAAGGACTTAGACCCCGCTTAAACTATGAATGCAGGATGGGTTGGGTGGTCGGATGCTTGAATGAGTGGTAGACGCCGGGATAGGGCTTGTGTGATGATTGAATGCAATAGCTCTCTTGAATGCAATGCAAGCCCGAAAGGACTAAGGGCAGTCGTGGATAGGTGAATGCAATGTTGGTGGCTCAAGTAAAAAAAAATATAGCGGCTAGGGGTCCGGGCGATGCCACCCTACCCCAAGGATGCCGTGGGGGCTGTCTTGAGCCACTAGACTTAGTGAAAAGGTGTGTGGCCCAATGAATGACGCTTGACCTGCGCATGATAAGAAGACAAAACTTTAATAAACTCCCTAGACTGCTTGCGCATTGAAATGAGCAATTGTCTGGCTAGACTTAATCGAATCAAGAAAACGCCACGAGTGGCCAAAGAGCTACCATCTTGACGCGAGAGCGGAGCTACATCCCCCAATGTAAGACCCTCTCGTAAAAGGCCCATCCCCATCCATCTCAAAGCACTAGGTGGGGGTGCCCCTGAGACAAACGACCTGCACCCTGAGCGTGAGCGTGGGCGGGTTGAGCCAAATGAGACCCGCAGTGGGGTCGACCGAGGCTCGAAAATCCTTCAGGGTACGACCCCTACAAAAATGGTGGAGGTGCCGGATAGTGGCTTAAACTGACCCGTACGGTCTCGAGGGGGGCGCCCGACGCATGACCGTGAACATAAACATGAAGATAAGGAATATGAATTTGTGTATGCTCTATCCCTTGAATGAATTAGATTTGAGGGTGGCTGGGCGCATGGCAAGGCCAGGCCTGGAGGAATAACATGCATGCTCGCACGCTTGATCAGCCATCTCCCCTGGAGGTGAATCTAGTCCTCCTTGCTTCGGGCTGATGTTCGTCAGACCGGGGAAGCCTTGGGCAAGCCGCAAGTCGACCCTTCCTCTTCGTGTGAAAGAAGGGCTCCGGTTACCTGGCGGGCGATTGGGATTCCGGGCTAGTCCGGGTTCCGATGAAAATCCCATGACGAAGTGATCCGACCGACACGGGTACTCTCGTTCCCTTTCTTCGGAGCCCGACGGACTCCATGCACCATACTTAATGCCTGAAGGAACTTCATATGAACACAAAGGGTAATCGAGAAGGAACAATCCTGCCCTATGAATGGACACACAAGCGAAGATAAGGGAATGAAGGGAGTTGCTAGACTCCAAGAAAAACTAGCTCATCCTTGAAGATGCTCACGGAAAGGAACTAGACACTGTGTATGGATGTTAGGGGAGAGTGGCACACGCTGTTTCGAGAGAAAAATTGTGAGTTATGGGTAGGAAGCGCTGGGTGCACCAGGGGAAAGGCACTTGTGTTATGTGTGTCCCACTTGAGACTTGTGATTGCATGATTGGGATTTCGAGCGTCCTGCCATTTGGAAGGAAAGGGAGGGTCTGCACCGGCCACTGCGGATTGCCAAACACCGTTCTCTTTGCAGGCTGCCGTTTGTTCGTATGCGGGGGTCAGACCACCGAGCTGTCTAGCAGGAGTTTGTCACGTCGAGTGCTTATTAGCATTCTCGTCCGTGCGGTGACGGGCTTTGGCTTGATTGATCCGCCGGGCGGGGTGTGAAACGTTCCTCAGGAGGGGCCTAGCCTGTGGACTGGCGGAGGGAGCACCACTGCATGGGGGCAAAGACGGAGCTTGGGAGACGGTCAGTAGCTTCTCGTAGCCTGGTTTGGGAAAGGCTGTTCCTTATCGGACCGATGGAAGTGAATGCCTGGACGGCTGACTCCAATGGCCCTACCGAGATGTGCGGGGTGATTCCCGAGATTAACGGTGGGTACACGAGCGGCAAGTCGGGATCGGGTATTCTGGGCAAGAAGGTGAGGGCGACCCCCCACTGGAGTCTAGGTACCATGCTCGCGACGGTTGAGCTGTGCTGAAGCTATGGGATAAAACCCTGCCGATAATAACAGTGGAGAGACCATTTATGAGGAAAAGGTCGGTGAGGAGATGACCGACCTGTGTGCGACGTTTGCCTGAGTTTTTGCCTTTTGTGCCTCCCTCTGTAAAGTTGCCTGATGAGTATTGGATGGGGATCGAATTTCTAGTCTATTCTCAACCCCTGCCTAAGTCTGCACGAGTGAGAGAACATGAGGAAAAGGCTGGATAGGAGTCGGGAGAGAGTGAAACCAAGAAAAGGGAATGCGAACGACTGGTGATCGATTGGGGGTATGGTAGGGCAATGACACCTGGGAAATGAATAAGAAAAGTTAGGAAGGCCCGGATGAGGGGTATGAAAACAACTCCCATCTAGAAAAGGAAAAGCAAACCATCTGACCATGAGGGGCCGTGTGGTGCTCTCATGTGGGAAACAGGACAAACGCCGGAAAACAAGATGGCGCGATGGTTGTTGCCTCCCGTCTACTCTAGTGGTCCGGAAATACCTATAGAGGTAAGGGATGGGGTATCTGTTGTTCTTCCGGAGGAAGGGACGTGGACCGACCTAGAACCGGCCTATGAAACTGTGATGCTGGACGAGAAGGACGTGTTCCTCTGGATAGAGACAATCTGGACTAAGGTCAGCCTGACGAGACTTTCACCTAGCTTGATGGACCTAGAATTCCGAGGAACAGTGGAAGCTCGAGGATGGGTCTACCTATCACAGGAATTGGAAAATGCAATGGTAGTGGGACTAGTATTGGGCACGGCACCGGATCAGCTGTTTAGGCAAGCGGAACAGAAAGTGGTATGGGCAACATGTCAGTGGGCAGAAATGGAGATGGAAAGGATGGAGGTGCGAGTAGAACTCGGGGATCGGGAAAATATGAGACGTCCCCTTAGGACGATGAGGTGCGTGCTGCTCCCGTTTTTGGTGGATGCAGTCTTTGGGACCAGGGATAGACTGGAACGTATATGCCAATCAATGACACGCCCGAGGCTGTACCAATGTGCTAGACAAGACTTCTTTAAACTGTCGGTGGAAGCAGGGCCGTTCGAAGGAAACTAGGTGGAAGAGTTAGCTGAGGTGTTAAACCTCCTCAGCGCGGACAAAGTTTTTGTTCCTAGTCTGGTGTATTGGCAGATAGTTTACGGAAACGTGGCAGCGAGGGAAACCTTCTTGGAAGGGTGAAAGAGATGTTCCTGGACGAGGAGGACGATTTCAGTGATGAGGAGGACGGGGACGAGATAGAGGACTGAGACTTCTGAGGGGAGGGCTTACCTGGGGAAAACGGGTTGTTGACTATGTGCAGGTAGGGGACGGGAACTCGAGCTGTGGGATTGCACCTGGGAACCAAGATGAGTCGGAAGGGGAGTAGAGATGTCAATACCGCCGAACAATGAATGGAAAGGGACCACATGTGATTGGCGGGGGTATGAGATTGTGCCGGAGCTATCGTACCTATGGATAGAGCGTGTCTGGGACCCGTTGAGGGAGGAGGAAGGATGGGAAGAGATTGCGGAAGGAAGGGTGGAATCAGTCGGGACGATTGTTCTCTCTGAACAAGGTTGGCACCTGTTCTGCACGACGCTTGCGGCAGGACAGAACCCGATGTGGCTTTTAGGGGACGCTCATGCAAGGTCTCGGCAGGCAGGGGAAAGTTTTGCTAACTAAGGTTGGGATACGGTCAGCAGTAGAGTCGTGATGGGTGGATGGAAAAAATTTAAACCGCCTAGCGCCCGAATCAAGACTTGGGTGCCCGAATTCGTGGCGGACTGGTTTGAGGGTTTTGATCACGTAACAGAGGTAGCCGACGCAATGGAGCGAACACACGTAAATTGCGCATGGCTGGCAGGGGAATTCTATAGGACGTCCTTGAAATACGGGCCCTTCCATGGCGATAGAGCCCGAGAAGTCCTTATCATTCTGGATATCGAAAGGAATGACCGACAGGAGGTGGCCCCGAAAACTAGGGAGGCCATAATCCGCCGTGAGGTAGCGGCAACACCTTGCTATGTGGATGATGTGTTCAAACTGTTCGTAGTACTGTGGTTCGACTAAACGCAGGAAAGCCGTGGGGCCAGGCAAATAGGGGGGGGAAATTGCTAAGACAAGGGAATGGGATGTCTGGCCATTGTAGGGTTCAGTGCGGATTGCGAGCCAGGAGATCAAAGGCGAGTGTGTGATGGCGAGAAGAAGGACGTTCCTCGAGGAACGCCCATTGGGCATCGAACCACCTAGGGAAGTACCGGGTGGGGTAGAGGTTAGCTTGCCGGCAACAAGTAACGGTTGGCACCAGGTGGCAGATTGGGTCGAGGTCGAGCTTGCGGAAAATATGGTATACTTGGTGACGAAAGTTGAGTGGCGTGCGGATGAGAATGGGGAATGGAACCCGGACCCGCGGGGGCATGTGCGTGCAGAAGGGCGGCTGTATGTGTCAGAGGATGGGTGGAGGGAGTTCGGAGTTCGACTGGCATCAGGAGAAGACCCGTTGAGCATGTTTGAAGGAGCATGGCAGTTAGTATGGCAAGCGGGGTTTGAATTTGCAGATCCGGGGGTTGACGATGTAACAGCGGACCCCATGGTCAGAAGTTTTGAATTGCCTAGAGAAAATGTATGAATGAGGCTGCCGCCCTTCCTGCTGGAAAGGCTGGGCGGTCTGGGACTTGTTAGACGAGCGGTAGCCGACCTCGCAAGCTTGACATACGAAGAGGCAATGGTACATCGAGAATACTATCGGGCCTTCCTAGAAATGGACCCGTTCGGTGGAGAGCAGAAGTACGAGGTGATGCGCATCCTGCGTGCCGTGTTTAGCACCAGGTCGAGGGCTCCGATCGTGGGAAGTGAGGTCCTATGGGGTGTCATCCGATGGGAAATAAGTCAAGGGATGGTGTACATAGATGATCTGTACCGATTGTATGAGCCGATGGACGTAGGGACGGACCAATAAAAGAGGTCAAGGAAAGAAAAGGAAGGTTCAAGCTAGAAACCGGGGAGTGTTCGGGCGGGAGCTGAAGATTAAATGAAATAAGTAAAACCGCTTGCTGTTTAAACTGTGCAGGGGACTACTAAATCAAAAATGGCGATGAGACGCGTCCGGATGCTGCGACGGTCCACACACCCGCGGCCACCCACGGAAAGTGGAGGCGGATGGGAGGTATCGCTCCCAGCAAGCTACATGATCCAAGGATTGAACATCGAATGGAGGGCCGTGACCCTGGGAAGAGGACAAGCATTCGTGATGGTGGAATGTTTGTGGGATGGCATGAGGATTAACACGGGACCGGGAGACGATCTGTACACCGATCTTAGGGTGACGGGGACCATATACCTGCCGGAACTTGGATGGTACATGCTAGGAACGGAATTGGCACTAGGTCACGGGTTGCTACCAATCTTCAAGAGGGCTACTAGGATGTTGAACAGGGTGGGCCAGGAAGTGCAGGGGAGAAGAAACGTGGGATTAAGAACTCGGGTGGAGGTCGGAGGCTGGCGAGAATTTAAGGCCCCAATGACCGGGTTGAGGTGTCGAGTACCTCGTTTCATCGTGGACTTGGTATTCGGTAGCCTCAAGAGAGTTAGGGACTTGGTGGACTCGAGATGGTCTGGATCCACCACTTCCGACCGCAGATAACGGGCATGTTCTATGATGTGTCGGTTAGACATGGGCCGTTTTGGGGGAATCAGGCCTGGAAATTGCTTGAACTCATCGAAATCTTGATATTCGGATTGTCCCGCTTGTCGTTTGAGGAATACGAGCCAATAATCGTCAGGGAAATAGAGATGGGAGAAAATTACCTTACCGGGGTGGCTGACTTGTTCGAAGAACCGGATGAACAGGGCAGGCCTGAGGGACTAGCGTGAGAAAAGGCGCCAGGGGAAGATGAGAAAAGTAAAGGATGGGTATTAACATGAGAAGGTAGCCATCAGCAAAAAAGGGGGCAGCGGTTGGAGTTCCGCCCTACTTGACGATGCGACAGGAAGGAACTAGGAAGACCACTCGCACCAGGAATGCCGGGGCATTTGGGGTGTCAGAGAGCCGAAAGGGCTATCCTCAAGGGGAAGGCCACTGGGCTCAGACACCGCCCTAAAAGCCGAGGCAGGGCAACGACAAAATGCCAGACCTCGGCAGCAAGTCCCCTGGCGGAAGAAAATCTAAATGGTATCTTGTAAAAGAAAAGTCAGGAGTGTCATCCCGACCTATGAGAGACGGAAAAAGGCATGGAAACAACCGGGTTTTAGGGCCGGAACTAGGGAAAACATGAACAACCGGCCATTTTTCGCAAAAAAAATTTCCATTTCCAAGCTAGGTAAAGAAATGGCGTTGCAAGAACATGACGACAACCAGCAGAGCAGAGGGAGTCAGGGTACGAATAGGGACGAGGAACAGAACGAGGGGTCGGATCAGGAATCAGCAAAGCCAGAAGGGACCCAAGAAGAAGGGAAGGGTCTCTCCACAGGGGAAAGTTCAGGAAAAGTTGTGGGTAGCAAAAGAGAACCGCAGGAGATAGGGAAGGGAGGGACGACGAAAGGGTGAGTCCTCGTAACTCCGGAGGAACCACGCCTAAGAAAACGAAAGTCTTGGATGCACACCGCAAATCGGCAGAGATAGAAAGGCGGACCGCAAAATACAAGGCGAAACTTATTGAACAAATGATGGCTGAGAATGAAGAGGATCCTTTGGGGGAGGGTCACGAGAGGGACGCAAGACTAGTCAGGGCGAAGCAAGGTACGGAGCAAGAGATAACAGCCATAAGGGAACACCCAGCAAGAAGGGGAAGGAAAAGGGGGACTCCCCGGCCATAGAGGCAGAAAAGGCCACGACCCCGCCGGCTATCGACAACGGCGCTAGTCGTCTGCCAGCCACGCCAAAAGTAACAAAGGGATGCGATGGACTCTGAAGTCTCAGAGAGAGGGTGTTAGGCTGGTTTGATCCGGAGGGTAAGCCAAAGGCCGGGGAAAAGCAGAGGGAAAGCAAGGAAGCGAGAGGACAAGGATTAAGCTGATTTGAAGACGAGAACATTTCCGGAACTGATAGCGATAGGAAAACTGTGAGAGGTAGAGTCTAAAGCAAGTTCTCCTTCCTTCGATTCTATGGCATGCAGGTCTCATACGTTATGGACGTCGCAAGCAACCGAAGGGGCCGGAGAAATAAACGTGACCGGATAGGCAACATGGATGGTCGGAATCGGGGGGAACAAGACGGTAACATAAATGCCAACCGACGGTTCAACAGTGAGGGGGTCAAAGGGAACGCGAGGTGGACTTTGAAAAAAGGGAGTCATACCGGGGGGAGACCTGCAGAATCTCGGGGAATCAGGCCAATCGTAGTCGGAAATACGGAAGAGTCACAGACCTCGGTGGGTGGATTGATGAAGAAAAGGAAGGTAGTGGATACCCTACGAAGACTTAAGGAAGTGGAACATATGGTAGCAACTTACAAGGCTGGTGTAATCGAAAAAATGATAAGGGATATCGAGGCTGAAAGTGACAAATAGTTGCATAATGATGAATGTCAGGGTGAGACGCAACAAGAGCGCATAATTGGGAAGCCCGATGGTTGGGGAAAAGGCGAAAATGCGGGAGAAAAGGGAGGGGTGCGACCCTCCGAGGTAGGGACCGCGAAGGAAATAAAGGAGCAAGGAGCAGACTGTGGAATGACTCAGCAGACAGGGGGACAATCCTTGTCAAACGAAGACTATAGTGACCTGTGGGACTTAAGGGAGAAACTGACAGTCTATCTCGACCAAGAAAGGGGTGTCGGGACAAAAAGTCGGCAGCGAAACTACGAAGTCTGAGGTCCTAGAAACAATTGGGTACGGAGTAAAAAGGGGGTCGAAGGAGTTGCATGATCAAGGCGAAGGGGCAGACAACCAGAGAAAAAGGATAGGAGATATCCTTCGGGTGGGGCAAACCCGGGTATCTCGAACTGCCTTGATACCCCAGGAAGATCTCGCTCCAAGAACCGAGCGCCGGACCGGTCGAAGGAATCCTTCCCAGGAATCGTGTCGATATTGCACCATGATAGGACACTTCGCTAGACTTTGTCCTAAACTTAACCTTGACATCATAAGAAGGCGGTGTCTTAGGACCCTCAGGGGTGAGATCCTGGGCCCTAACGGGGAAACGGTTGACTGGAATTCACATGGGGGAATGAGACGCGTTATAGCGACGTTAAACAACCTAGACTTTTCAGTAATGGAGAAGGAGGAAGCAAGTGAGCCCTTGTTGAGGACCCGCATGGACCGACATGAGACGAACCCCATCTTGAAGGAAGGAAGGAACAGTAGGAGCAACTAGATAACCTAACGAGGAAAGAGGTTGGTTATGGGCCATCATTCCGGACCAGATGTAACCGGAAGGGGAGGAGAAGTCCTGGATAGGGTGAGACCGCCACTTGAAAAGGGAAAGAGGAGGAAACACTTGGTCTGAGGATGATGGTGCAAGAAAAGAGAATAGGTCCAGAGAAAGAAAGTGGAAGGCAAGAAGGAACATGACGATACCTTACCAGCGAGAAGGAGGAAAACCGTAAGAAGGGAACCAAGGTGGGAGATGTGACAGGAGAACACAGAGTTGAAAAGGTGAGGAATAGTCGAGGACAAGAAGCAGAAAAACGAAAGGTTTGGGGAGACCCTCGCGAAGTTATCGGTTCCTGCTGCAAGAAAGAGGCAGAGCGAGTAGTCAAACTTGAGGGGGAAGGAGGACCTGAGTTTGATGCCTTTTAGAAAACGCCACAAAGTAACCGTGAGGAACTTGGGCAATTATGCAGCCAATGGTTTTATCAATAGGTTAACGTAGCGCCTGGACCGACAGGGTCAGAAGAGTCGGTCACGGTATCGGTTTTCCACGATGCTGGAACACTTGCCCCTTGGGCAAACTATTTTGAGATGTTTCGTACTAGCTGAGACAGTGGGATAAGGACTGGTGGCAACAAAGGAGACTAGGCATGAAGTGTGTCTAACAAAAGTTTTTTTTAGCAACATTCAAGTGGTAGGGCTTGGCTAAGTAAGGATAAGGTTGCTAAAAGTGAACGAGACAGGGACTAGTCAAGACTTAGCATAAATGAGCAAGTAAACAGTTTTCAAGACGCCTCTTTTCGCGGGCTACCTTGAAAGGTTTCTGCAAAAACAAGGGCTGACAGGAAACATTGGTGTGAGACTAGCCAGGGCGGTTGTTTTATGGCTCCTGGAAAAACTAGGATTGTATTTTGAAAAGTGGTTATGAAATTTGACTCGTTGAGGAAAGCGAGGCATTGAACGTTGGTTGAACACGTGAGAGGTTAGGGGTACTATGGGTAAAGAGGCGCGAAGGATCCTCTTCCCTAGGAGCCTGATCCAACCAGCCGCAAACAAGCCTAGAGCAGCAAAGGGCCTGAGAAGTCAGAGAGAGAAAATAGTGAGGAGACACGCCCCCTTCGCTATGGTTGAACGGCCAGGTGGGCTAGTGCTGCTTGGGGTTACGAGCCTCAATTCGAGCACTAGACGCTAAGTCGGATGTATGTATGAACATGAAAATGATGATTCACACGAGACAAAAGACAAAAGCATGCGTAAAAACCCAAGATGATGGTCACCTTCTAACCACTGAGACGAGAATAGGATCCGTGTCCTCGAGGCCCACCCCCTCGGGCGCTAACATTGAAATGGACAAGGATAACCCTAATCAGGCTGTCCAATCAAAATGGACAAGGATGACCCTAACCAGACTGTCCGATTGGAATGAGTAAAGAATGACCCTAACCAGGCTGTTCGACTTGGAATTGGAAAGAACGACCCTAACCAGGTTGTTCGGAATGGCCCCTGACACGGGTCATTCTTTGGAATTGGCACTGGGGTCCCCTTGCATGGCTGCTTGAGATGCATGATATGGGAAGGACTGAGCTTTGGATACTGAAAGAGACGAACCTTGGAAAAAGACATTGGAAAAGCTGAGCTTGGAAAATATATTGGACTCGGCCTTGGAAAAGATATTGGACTCAGCCCTGGAAGAGATATGGCATTAAGCACTGGACTGAGATTGAGCATGGGAATGAGACTGAGAATTGGAATTGGATTGAGTATTGGAAATTGCATTGCATAAACAGGGGACCCTAGACAACTTGAAATGGATTTGGAAATGGCATTGAAATGGATTTCTCTTTTCTTATAGTCTTTGGCCTCAGCGAGAGGGGGATACCGGTGCACGCACCTCGACCCCAAGACCTCTATCTCTTTGAGGGAAAAAGTCTCAACGCGACCTGCTCCTCCTTTAAGAGGACGGGGGTTAAAGGACTAAGGCACCTACCACTTGGATCGGTGCGGGACGTCCGAAACTGACCCTGACAATGAGCTCTAGTCGGGGAGTTCAAACTGCGCCTCCTGTTGAATGCCTAAACGTCAAAGAGCGAGAGAGCCAAATGGGCAAGGAAGTCATTCTCATCTAGTCAGTTTTGTCCTCTCCAACCACACGCCATGTCATAGAGGGGTGCTATGGCCGTTTGGGTCGGACCTCGGCTGCCCGCACTAAGTTGGGCGGCACTGTCCAAGGGGACGGGCTTGGCGGAGTACCGGGTGGAGTCCGCGGCCACTACGGTGCATTGACACTGCCCTACCGGATCATTACAACCGCTTCGGGACTAATTGCTACGTCTTCGTAACTGCACTCGCGGACTAATTGAGAGCCCCAACCCTCTTGAAAGAAAGAGGCCGGATCCAGAAAATTACCACTCGGGAGGAACGATTCACGAGGAACGCTTTTACGGCTAGACGAGGCCCTAAAAGGCTTGGATTGGATCTGCCTGCCAGACGTGAGGAGGAACCTCGGTATTGGTGCTTGACACGTAAGAGAAGAAAGGTCCGGCTAAGTGGAAGGATGAGGCGCCACCTGCTGGGGAGGAAATGATCACCCCTCCTTTGTGAAGCGAGTGGGCTTACGTCGTTGATTCAGTCGGCGGGTCAAAAGTCTCGTACCTCCGAGTGAGGACCAGTCGCGCAATTGGGACATTGCGTTTTGAGTGGGGGGAAGGTGTGCAAACTACCAATAAAAACGCATGCAGAAGACTTGTGCAATTGGCTTTGCATAGGCCTATGAATGGGGGCCTGACAAGACGACAAGAAAAGAAAAAGACTTGTAATTGGTTTTGCGTGGGCCTGAGAAAAAAGGGTCTGGCAAGATGCCAGGGTAGAAAGGACTTGAGCAAGTAATTGGCATGAGCTTGAAAATAGGTCAGGCGAGACGTCCGGAAAAGAGAAGAGTTGTATGATGAATTTGCATGGACTTGAGAAAAGGACTGGCAGGCTGGGAAATTGTTGTGTGATTGACTTGCATGAGCTTAAGAAATAGGTTTGAAAAGAGATGTGCAAAGGATGAACCGAGCATTGTACATGGAAAGTTAAGAAAGAGGCAAGAAAGGACAAAGGGGTGATATGCATGCGGATTTGGCAGGGCCAGAGAAAAACCGAGAAAAATGACCCGAAGAAATGCATATGAATTTGGCAAAGACGAAACCTCGGGGAGATAAAAAGTTGTACTGAAAACATGGACTGCACGGACCGAAAATTGGATGATCTAAGAATAATAAATGAGACGAAACCAGAATAGTGTCTGCTCGAGAATGTTTTCTCAATGAAATGGGAAGATAGATTTGAGATTACGAAGCACTTAGGGGAGTTGTGCCTGTGTTCATTGATTCGAAGTGGATAGCACCGCAGCAAAGGCGGCGGTTGTATTGGACGAACATCCACCATCCGGAGCAAATGCATGACATTGAGCCACATACGAAAACTTGCCTACAATTTGTTATCAACAATGCCAAGGCATATAATGAGAAAACCAATTGTGCTATGACAACAAATTGTCACCCTGGGAATAAAGCCAACATGCCAGTAGTTAAGTGCATGAAGCAAGGCAAGCCTCGTCTGCTTCACATTACTGAAATTATGGACTACCCTGCTGGGTATACAGAGTTGACTGAAGAGGAAGTTCGTGTCTTGATTGAGGGAAAGATAAAGAGGCAGAACTATGATGGAAATGAGCAACCTGGTCCAAGCTGTGGGAGAAAAGAGAACCCCGAAGAAGAATCTATGACCCCCCATACCCTCCTCCGCCTCAAGGGGCGAAAAACTGAAGGAAAACCCCGAGAGAAGAATGGGGAAAGGACAAAAAGAACCCTGGCAAGCTAACTACCCATCTCACCCCCCCCCCTTTCTCCGTCCGTCTATCACTCCAAAATTCCCCACTGACTATGAATTGGTGCGCGATGAGGACATCGCGAATGAGTGGGGGGAATATATCGGGACTTGTGATTCCCGAATGACTTCCCGTCACTCGAGAGGCTGTATATGACCAGTTTGTGCATGCCAGAGAAAATCGGAGGCAAGAATGCTAGTAAAATCGAAGGCGTGAACGCAGACACTAGGTAACTAGAGGCTGCCCCCAAGTCGCAGAGACCCTTGAGCTAAGAAGGAATCGACGGAACGGGGAGCGACAGAGGACCGCTGGAAAATACTGAAGGCGACCCTTCCCCCGAAACGGAGAAGGGTCACCGGGGAAACAGTAGTAACATAGGATGGGCCGCGAAGAGAGAAAAGAAGCAGAAGGGAATAGGACGTAAGGATCCGACACGGAAAAACATAGCCAGACCAAGTGGGCCACCAAAGTGCAGCGGCAAGGGGGTCATGAGACCAAGAGAAGATATGGTACCGGCGGGACAAAGTGTCGAGGACCACGTGAGACCAAGGGAAGATGTGGTACCGGCGGGACAAAGTGTCGGGGACCACGTGAGACCAAGAGAAGATGTGGTACCGGCGGGACAAAGTGTCGGGGACCACGTGAGACCAAGAAAAGATGTGGTACC
>BFEA01000356.1:486466-503552 GCA_003427395.1 Chara braunii | reverse complement strand
CAGTAAGAGTGCGCGCCTGTGCGCACCTTAGCTTGGAATAGCAGTAAGAGTGCGCGCCCGTGCGCGCCCAAGCTTGGAATAGCAGTAAGAGTGCGTGCCCGTGCGTGCCCCAGCTTAGCATTGCAGTTAGAGTAAGCGCCCGTGCGCGCCCAAGCTTGGAATAGCAGTAAGAGTGCGCGCCCGTGCGCGCCCAAACTTGGGATAGCAGTTAGAGTGCGCGCCCATGCGCGCCCAAGCTTGGCATTGCAGTTAGAGTGCGCGCTCATGCGCGCCCAAACTTGGTATTGCAGTTAGAGTGCGTGCCCGTGTGCGCCCAGGCAGGATATTGCTATTAGAGTGCGCGCCTGTGTGCGCCCAGGCTGGATATCGTTATTTGAGTGCGCGCCCATGTGCATTTGCGCTGGATATGTGTGCGCCTAGGCTGGATATTGTCGTTTGAGTGCGAGCCCATGTATGCCCGAGCATAGGATTGCTGGCTGGAAAGATTTGCCATCACACTCCCGTTGATTTATTTCTTTGCTGATCAGCAACACCTCAAGCACATGATATTTTCCCTCGCATGGGGAGCATTGGCAGTTCAGTCCCTGCACAGATGACCTGGCTCAGTCTAGCCCCAGTACATTCAACATTTACGATGGGTCTCTGTGCATGAGATGTTATACTGATCAGTTGCTGTTCAGCCGGGCCATTCATGCGGGCCTACTTGAGATTGTTGCTGTTCAGTCGGGCCCTTCAAGCGGGCTTGCTTGAGATTGTTGCTGTTCAGCCAGACCCTTAAGGCAGGCCAACTTCTCGAGATTGTTGCAGTTTTCAGCCGGGCCCTTTCAGGCGGGCCCGTTTTTCTGAGTTAGCTGCTGTTTAGCCGGGCCTATTCAGGCGGACTTTATATTCAGTTGCTGTTCAGGTGGACCCTATATCGAGTTGCGGTTCAGTCAGGCCATTTAGACAGGCCTCCACATTGAGTTGCTGATTATTGTCTGGCCAGGTCTTGGAGGGAGTATTTGCATTAGTGAGAGTGCACCTTCTACCCAAGCTGGCCCGTCGTCGTGAGATTGCCCCTACGTGGGATAGATTGATTGAGAGGTTCTGCTACAGACATGTGGGACATCAGAGTTTCACTATCAGGGCTAATGAGTCCTCGACCTCGAGACACACGCTCGTCATCACCTACTCGGTGAAGGGGGCAGAGACGGGAGTGAAGGGCACCACATACGACACGATTGCTGATTACATATTTCGTAGGGAGAGCTATTGGAGGGACAATTGGCTACATGTGGTGTTCCCTCGCGTACCTTCAACACCTGGGGGCGTGCTCTTCGATTTTGATGGGTACAACCCCATGCCCCTTAGTGAGACTCGCAGCAAGGACAAGAGGCGGAAGGACGACCAGATTAGGCGAGAGATAGCCAGATCTGCAGTCCCAATCACTACATGCGTCCAGAGATCAGAGACAGATGAGTCGGACATGGAGCCTTGCTCTGTGAGTGACATTGATCTGGGTGACTATTTCGACTCGGACACTCACAGAGGCTTAGTTTGTGAACGGTGACAGGAGCGCTGGAGACCGGTGAGCGATAACGACGGAGAGCGACTGTGAGGAGGGTTGCATATCTTCTTGCACGGTATCTTCTTAAGGGTGATTGACTCCTACATGTCAGACGACCCTAAGTCTGAGACAGTTATTGGTCCCCCAAGAGGGGAGGGAAGGGTCCCATATCTCGAAGATGGCTATAGTCATTTGGTTGGGACAGACGCAGGCTTACGAAGATCGTTTCCTCGAGGTATCCTACATCTACTCTGGTGGGAGAGGGCGGATTGAGATATTGATTGGAGCTATAGGCGATATCATTCTTGCGGAGGAGCTTTATCTCAGGAGCGTCGCAGACGAGGAGATGGCTAGATGCATGGCCTATATCTGCAAGATTGATCCAANAGGCGATATCATTCTTGCGGAGGAGCTTTATCTCAGGAGCGTCGCAGACGAGGAGATGGCTAGATGCATGGCCTATATCTGCAAGATTGATCCAACCTCGTTTCTCGATATCAGTTATGTGGTTCCAGAGTCTATAGCCACGCGGGTTCTCAATGACGAGGTGCCAAACAGGGAGTCCCAGACGGCAGCACTCACTCACGAGGGGGTACCGCTTATTATCATTGATTGAGGTTCTCTCTTTTCAGTCACTATTGATGTATTACGACATTATTATTTATCAGCGACTGCAACCCTCCAATGGTTGATTCCTACATACTCAGTGTAGTACTCTTCAGTCTCGTATTTCTGGTCATACTCTTGTAGAGTCTGGTTTCTGGTCTTCTCATTTCGTCAGTGTCAATTGTTTTATGATGCATGTTTGTTATTTTCCTCCTTATTTAATACAGGTTATACTCAAGGCAACTCGAAGGACTCCTGAATGATAGGGACTCCGGTGACCTTGGGTCTATCCTTTAAACGGGGTCAGGTGCAGGCGATAAACCCGAACGCCTCACTCTACGCCGTGTCGCGACTGGCAGGAGGGATAACCCTAACTACTGGACTATATGACAAAGTGTGACTGCCTCTAAATAAACCTCTATTTTTATACCTATAAAAAATCATGCGTGACAGCCTGCCAGTCAATCAACCCACTGAGCTCGGTATGGGGAAGAACATCTCACCGGACCCTTGGAGCAGTGGGGGCGCGACAAAAATGGCGCCGTTGCCGGGGACTCAAAAATTTTGAGTTCCTGGGAGCGGACCTTGGTCACAATATTCAGTGACTAGACAACAGTCTAATATTTCGTACAAGGTCTGACTCAGGTCAGAAAGACTATTCGGCTAGAGGAGCCCCGAGAGGAGGGGCCTCTTGCTGAAGTCTATCTGAAGTGATTCAGACCTGCAAGCAAGGGTTTGGAATTTGTTTTTTGGACTCTTTGCTTGATAAGTCTATAAGTCAGAAATCAGATGATGACTGAAGAGTATAATGTCCTAGAAGCCCTAACTCGTGTCACCTGCGGTGGTGCCTTCCCTTATATGTTTGTCAAATGCATTACTCATGTAAAAAGTACGATGACTGTGCTTGTGCTTGTCTCTAGATTCCTTGACACTGATGATTATGATATTCGACCCTACTTCCTAGAAGGGGCTGATCAGAACCCTAGCTTCTTTACCAACTAGGATGTCATAGTGGAGTGTGTCAAAACCGAGAGGGATCAGTTGACACAACAAGGGATAGAAGCGAGTTGGAGCTTACTGCCTATGATTTATGAGAAGATTCTTACCCCGCCAGTACCTAAAGGATTCTGTGATGGTACGAACTGGGAGCCAATCATCAATGCAGCGCTGAGAAGGCAGACCTGGTAAGTAGTCAATGTCAGCAGTAACGAAAGCGATGGAGGCGCTGACCAGGATCACGACTGGGGGTGCCTTCCCGTACGTCATTGAGAGGTGTGTGACTTGTGAACACGACTCCGTGATCTTGTACGTCCTTGTAGCTCGGTTTCTTGATACGAATGACTATGATGTGAGGCCATACGTATCTGCTGAGACAAGGAGAGGGATCGATTACAAGGCATGTTGGATAGCTGCTGCTGAGTATATCCTACATGAAAGATTGTTATTGAAACAACAAGGAAAAAAAGTGACGTGGAGTGTCCTACCTAGAGAGTTTGAGAGATTCCCAAGTCCTCCTGTACCAGCTAGTTTCTGCGACGGGAAAGACTGGGGACAAATCCTCAATGCGGTGTTAAGGGATCGAGTGTGGTGAGCTATGCCGATCGATGTCTACACTCTTGATGATGGAGAGAACTTTTGTTTTGAGGTCTATCTAGACAAACAGCAAGCGAATGTCATCGGGGCTGTGAGAGAATGCGATACTAGGCTAGGTAGGCACAACGAGATTGGCATGGTAAAGCACTACCTTGAGTTTATGCGAGCGGCTGCTTTTAGAGCAATTACGGTTCAGACTAAGATTAGGCATCTGCTGGATTGCAAGAGCTCGGATTGCAGGAGAGTGATGCTACATGCGAGAGATGAGACCATCCTATCTAGACAGCGTCCTCCGGACAGTTTGGCGAGAGGCCCTGGAAGCAGCCCAAGGCAATGATACTGGAATGTGAAGACTCTATTTCGATTGCGACTGTGACCATTGGTAGAGGATGGTTAGATAAAGTAACTGAGACTGACAGTCCGTTCGAGATATTGAGACACGACGTTTGTAAAAAAAAGACGTTTAGTATTCTATGTTTCAGTAGTCAGATTTTTCAAGACCGACGAGCTTGACGTGAGGGTTTATGCTAAGGAAGGAATAAGAGAAGAAGAAGGTTATTTAGAGTGTCTGAGGAGAGTGTACATTCATCTTTCAAGGGTAAGGGAGCTACTTCGAAGCTTGCATGAGAAAGTGAGTTGGGGAAAACGAGTCAGACAATTTGAGAGACTCCTTAGTTTTCTGACTACGAATAACTTCACTGACAGGAGAGACTGGGCGCCTCTTCTAGAAGCTATTGTCGTGGTTGGTAAGGTAAGAGAAAATGACCTAGTCATGCGACCAAATACTCTGTTTTCCGATACCTTTGTACGTCGGTTTGAAGTCCAAAACGAGGTTTCTTCTGAATTTTTCCTCACCTGACAATGGAAAGGAGCATGTTATGGCCGAGGAGTATGCTGGTTTCCTAAGAAGCAGGCATAGTTGGGAGAAGGCTGAACGAAAGGAACTACCAGATATTAATTCTTCGGTTATCTCGCGCCTACTCCGGGATTTAGAGCCCCTCACGGTAGGAGGGGTATTTCCTTATGAGATTGAGAGATACATTGTCTTAGCCATACCTGAGGCAGAGGAAAAAGTGCATGTATTAGTAACTCGCTTCCTAGAGACCAAGGAATATGACGTACGTATATACACTCCTGTGATTAGGAAGATTTGGCGGCGGTATACTTGGTGTCACGAGTGGACACTTAGTCACGTCTGTAAATACAGAGACGAACTCGAGAAGGAAGGTAAGAAAGTTACCTGGAGTGTGGAACCTACTGAGTACGAGGGTTTTCCAAGTCCTCCTATTCCAGATAGCTTCGTCAATGGTGAAGACTGAGAGCCTATCCTTAATGCCGCTCTAAGAGATAGAAAGTGGAGCAGTGACAATATTGGTGATCCAGGCACTGAATATGATTAGACGGATCGGAGACAAAGAAGGATCACGGGGGTCGCTAGGGACTACGCAATGTCTGGTTACTGTCCGGTAGTCACGGCAACTCTAGACGCCTTGGTTCCATTTACCAGTGGAGGAGTCTTTCCCTACAAGATAGAGCGTTGCATATCCCTGGAGGAGAAGCATGCCCCTGGGAAGGCGTATGTCCTCGTAGTGAAGTTCCTCGACACTTGTGAGTATGATATCCGGCCCTATGTCCCTTCACTGATGGAGAAGGGGACAAATCGTGAATCTCTTCGTAATTGGATCAGTAGTGTAATTGGTCAAGAAAGAAGAGAGTTAGAAAGAAAAGGAGCATGAGTAATTATTAACATAACACCGATTGTGTTTGACAGGATTCCCGAACCGATTTTGCCGAGAATTTTTACCGACAGCAGAAACTGGGAACCAATTCTAAATGCAATCATAAGAGAGAAAAGGTTCAGGAAGAAATAAGAGTTTAACCAGTAAATCAAACAAGATGGTCAGGGGACCGGACGCAAGGCAGAACCTTGCTAGTTCCTCCACAGGTGACGGAGAAATGACCACTACCACTGTTCTATAAGAAATGTTGAACAGGACAGAGGCCATGAAGACCGGGATTGATACTATGAATGTCCGGTTAGATCTTCCGAGAACCAAAGTATCTCCAGAGAATATACCCTGCTTTGATGGAACCAAGGTTAGGGAATTCTTGGAAGACTATGATGTCTTTGGTATGAGCCACGGTTGGTCTGATAAACAGAAGTTGAAAGCCCTGCTGGCCTATGTTGAACCAAAGATGAGGGTGTCGGTGACAAAGAGGACACAAGGACTAGCAACATGGGTCGAGGTTAGACAAAAGATGCTGGAAGAATACGCGAAGTATGATGTTCCAACCACTATGCAAAATTTGTTGGAAGTGCGACGCTCTAAATATGCAACCCTTGATCAAATTCCTAGAGGATTTTGAGTGGGTTGCACGGAGAGTACCCTTCCTAGATTAGGCCCAGAAGTGTCATGTCCTGCTAACTAATTTTGCAGAGGATGAAAGAAAGAGTGTGGTAAGCCGCGCTGCTCATTATCCTCTGAAGTGGGATGAAGTGGTTGAGACGGTCCGTGTACTACCTTCGGTGTCAAATCGGAAGTGGTCTCTGGAACAGATGAAAGCAATCACTAGTGCAAGAGAAGAAAATGTTGAAGCAGTTATGGGAGGTAACTTGAAGGCCGAAGAGATCCTTGGTCTTCTCGTTAAGCTTGGTAGCTTCAAAAAGTTAACCCTTCCTGCCCCAGCAACTCAAACACTTGTTGGAGCCGAAGCAACTCAAGCACTTGTTGAAGCCGAAGTAGGTAAGGAAGAAAGAAAGAAGGAGAAGCAAAAGGAAGAGAGTGAAAGTGAGAGCGAAAGTAGTGATGATGATGACGCTAGGCGAAGGAGAAAAGAGAGACAAAAGAAGAAGCGCGACCGGGATCGGAAGAAAGATAATAAGAGCCGAGATTGACAAAAGAGAGATGGCCTCTTCCGATGTTATTATTGTGACGAGGAAGGTCATACCCTAACCCGGTGCCCAACACTAGAAAAGAAACTCGAAGAAGGGATTGTCAAGAAGAATGTCAATGGACACATCTGTGATGCCAATTGGAACAAGGTGGACTTCCGAGTCAAAGGAGGGATGCGAGCAGTAATCCTAGAAAAGGCTAAGGCCAATAAGGATAAAAAGGAAAAGGCTAGGGTTAATGTTATCACCTTTGATGGCATGCTACCTCCGGAGATAGTGGCTCAAGACGACAATCCTAGAAGTCAAAACCTGAATGTATCCCATATCAGCCAAAAGGAGGCCGAAGAGAAAAAACGGGAGAAGGCTCAAAGAGAGTTAGACCAGCTGATCGATGGGACCAAGGACCTAGTGAAGGAAGGGAAAGAAAAGGAAGCTATCGGAAGGAAGAGAAGAGTGGTCTTGAGATCCGAGGCCGAGGAAGGGATCTCGATAGATGAAGTAGTAAGGAAGCTACTTGAGGAGACCGAGATCACCCTATCCTGGAAAGAAGCTGTAGCCTTGGTACCCAAGTTTAGGGAAGAACTTAAGAAGATGGTTGAAAAACGGAAGGTAGAGATCAATAGTCTAAGACTCTTCCCTTAGTACGTGAAAAGAGCCCCGCCTGGTACCAAGATGAGGTTTGGCAACATGTCGTGCAGATATTTGAAAATCTTCGTAAACGATGTAAAAGTCATAGCTTTAGTGGACTCTGGGGCCGAGATGGTGCTTATGTCCTCGGCCACGATGAGATCATGTGGGCTTGGAACAGATAGAAAGGCTAATCACCAGCTCTCCAATATAGCTGTATTCCTGCCTTTGGAAGGTTTCATTGACGATTTGCCAATTCAGATTGGAACTTTATGGGCCGAGATCCTCTGTTTTGTGGTCCCCAACTTGGATCATGACTGTATTCTCGGAGCCCCTTTCCTACATAGAATGGAGGCATGTGCGTTCTTTGGCCATGATGGGGCAGCCTGACTTTCTCTCAAGGATCCTAACACTGGTCAAGAATAGGCCTTTGTGATAAGTGATAGGCATCATCCTCGACATCAGCGACATGTTAACTTTCTTAAGCATGGAGAATCTGACAAACTGATTGAGGAAGTACGGACAAAACTGAAAGAAAGTGGAATAATAGACGAGAAGACCAGAATTAGAGTGAATGATATCGGGAAGATGCTCAAGCTCCTGGATAAAGAGAAAGAGTTGGGCGATAAGAGAGAGATGGAAGGATTCAAGGATGCTGTGAGGGCAGCCAAAGCTGGCACGATGCAGCTCACCTTCTCTGCGACTGGTCATTTTTTAGGAAAATAGTCACCGGATCTAAGAGGAAGTATAAGCGCAAGGGCATTAAGAAGAATCCGGTGGCAGTTCTGATAGAGAAGGATTACAATAAGGCGTTGGAGAAGGAAAAAAAAATAATTAAAAGATTAAGAGAAACTGCATTAAAAGGAGGGATAATTACCCCAGAAAGGTTCAAAATAATGAAGGTAGGAGCCGATGACTTCCTTCTGCCGGCTGAGAGGAATTTCATATATGAATTATGTCAGAAGTACATTGGTGTCTTTCCCGTTAATGATGAGGAGAGGGGACGACTGGACGTTGTCATGATCAAGATCTGGACCGTTCCTCATACGCCTTGGAATGATAGACCCACAAAATATGCTCAAAAAAAAGAAAAAGAGGTAATGGAGTACATAAACCAGAAGATCGCCTCCAACGTTGCGGAACTTGCTGATGGAGCCTACGCCAATCACTGGTTTTGTTTTTGGAAGTCTGGTGCTGGCCTGCGCTGGATACAAAACTTGCAAAAGTTGAATTCGGTAACGGTTCGCGATGCGGGTAACTTACCCAACGCGGATCTATTGGCCGAGTCTTTTGCCGCAAGGAGCATCTACTCCCTAATAGACTTGTACTCTGGCTATGACCAATTCCCGATAGACCCTACGAGTCGACCTATGACCGTCATGCATACACCTAGAGGCCTCATTTAAATCTGTGTGGTGCCTCAAGGGTGGACGAATGGGGTCGTGGTCATCCAGCGAGATATGCTGAAGGTCATGGAGGACATATGTCCAGAGATTACGTTTCCATACATTGACGACAATCCAATTAAAGGACAAAAGGAAAAGGATGAGACTTTAGTGGATAGTCGAGTCAGGCAGCTCGTATGGGAACATAAGCAGGGAGTAGCGAAAGTACTAGAAAGGTTGGCTAAATACAACCTAACAGCCAGCGGGCCAAAATCACTACTGTTCCAAAGAGAGGTAACGATCTTGGGTTTTTTCTTAGAAGAAAGGAACTCCGATCCGAAGAAGGTGGATAAACTCCTAAACTGGCCTATGCCTCTAAAAACGGTTGGGGAAGTAACGAGCTACCTAAGAACGGATTCCACGATGGTAATCAGAGTTGTTAAGAGGCATCAGTAGGTATATGCTACAGTGAGTAGGTGGATAACACACATATGGACGTATGATTTTGTATTAGAAAAGGTACCTACTGAAAAAAATCGAGCCGATGGGTTGAGCCGCGTAGAATGGGGATCAATAGGTGATGAATCTCTTGAGGAGGCACCCTTCGTTGACGAATTCCTTATGGAAGACAATGATGAAGGATTACCTTCAGCTCCTAGTTGTTATACAACCTCAGCCATAGCACCGAGCAGGGAAGACTGCTGGGGAGAAAAGGAAGACCCTTATCTCCACTACCTCCTAACTCAAGAGGATGAAGAGGAAGGATGGTACGGGATGGTAGAACAAGCTGCTGGTGCAGCTCATGAACTGGCAGAGAGTTCAAGAATGGCTAAGCGAAAGCTGAATGAGATCGAGGAAGAGCCGGAAGACCCTGAACAAGATAAGGACACTGAGGAGAGATTTAAAAAGAATGAGTATGATGGGGAATACAAGAGGATCGGTATAGTAATGAGCAGTAATCAGTTGGATGAATTCTACAATGAGAAGACAAAGAGAACCTTTAGGCTGCGTAGGGGTTACCTTTTTCTGGATGCCAAGGAAGGACTACCGCCACTGAGAGTAGTGTGTGGTAAGGAAAGGCAACTAGAGGTGATCGCCGCATTGCATGAGGGTTTAGCAGGGGGTCATAGGGGTGCTGATGCTACATACTATAAAGTATCTCGACTATATCACTGGGATGGTCTAAGGGATATGGTTATGAGATATTGTAAGTCATGTGAAGCCTGTCAGAAAAGGTCATCTATGAGATTGATAGAACCCTTATACCCCACTGTTCTTGTTGAACCTGGCAGTATTGTTCACCTTGATCTAATTACTATACCACCTGGTAAGGATGAAATGAAATATGTACTAAACATGAGAGATAACATGTCTGGTTATGTTGAAGCAAAAACCATCCGTAAGAAAACCGCAAAGGCAGTGGCAGATTGGATCGAGGAAATCTATCTAAGGTACCCCTTCATACGTGAGTTTGCGGCTGATCGGGGATCAGAGTTCAAGAACGAGATGGTCAGAAAGATCCTGTTCAGACTTGGAGTCAGGATCAGATTTGTGACACCATATCATCCTCAGGCTAATGCACCAGTGGAAAGAGACCACAGGACACTAAATGATGCTATATCAAAATGGTGCCAAGGCGACTCCAGTAACTGACCATCTTTCTTAAGGGCGGCAGTCTATGCTGACAATGTGACTGTCAAACGGACTATAGGTTATGCGCCCATTACACTCTGGTATGGCAGATGTGCCACTTCTCCCATTGAGAACCTGGTTGAGACCTGGACCCATGAGGCACAGAGAGAGTCGTACTCCACAGAGGAGTTACTGAGGCTGAGGATCAGGAAGATCAAGGAAGTGGATGAAGCCATAATTAAGGTCACAAAGAGGATGTCAGATAGCAGATTATCTGATAAAACACGGTGGAACAGCAAGAGGTACATCAGGAAGGAACGACTTCAGATCGGAGATATTGTACTTCTACATGATACATCTCTCAAGACACAGTGGACCAAGAGATTGGAGGCCAGGTGGATGGGACCATTTAGGATCATCAGAGAGGTTGAAGGCAAGGCCTATGAGTTAGTAGAGATGGATGGTACGAGATCCCATGGTACGAGATATGCAGATTTGATTCCGAGTTCGGGCAGAGTGATGAGGCGAGGCCCGAGAGCCGTCTAGCATTAGCCTAGACGTGCTGAGACGTGACCAGTGTGCCCTCAGTATTTGTTGGGACGTGGTGAGAGTGCCACCAACTTCCGATGATTATATGCTGGGATGTGGACAGTGTGTCACCAGCTTCAGTTGATGATGATTATATGCTGGGATGTGGACAGTGTGCCGTCAGCTTCAGTGGATGACGATTATGAGCTGGGATGTGGACAGTGTTGCCGCCAGTTACACATGATGATGATTATTTGCTGGGACGTGACCAGTGAACTGCTAGTAATCGATGATTATGAGCTGGGATGTGGACAGTGTTGCCGCCAGCTACAGATGATTATGAGTTCGGACGTGGCGAGTGAGCTGTCAACTATCGATGATGATTATGAGTTGGGACGTGGTCAGTGAGCCGCCAACTATCGATGATGATTATGTGCTGGGATGTGGCATGTGTGCCGCCAGCAGCAGCCGACAGTTGGCTGCTATGATTATGGTATGAATTCGGATGTCGGAGCCGGATACGAGCAGTCTATGATGACTCGGCTCATTGGTGGACTTATGTGTCTGCCGGGCCCAGATTGACCCCAGTTTTGTATGATTGTTAGTTAAACTTTTAAAATTTCAGTTCATTGCATTGTATCTGGCTTGTCATGTGTCAGTCCTGGGACATGCCTGGGGAATTGGGAGCCAGTTTATGGGATTTCAGTTCTTGCCTCTTATTGTATTTATTTAGTCTGAATGACATTTATGAAATGAATGGCTGTGGGATAAAGTAAAATCGGTTTTCTTCCTCTCATAAGTCAGCACTCAGTTGATGGGGCAACCTTCTAGTACGATTGCGTAAGGAGGATTGCGTAACATCATCTGGGACAAATTGATTAGCTATCTCTGAAAGAGAGTGACATTTAGCCTAGTGAAGTGTTTTCTTGGCAAGGGACTCAGCATCGCCGAGATGGGGTTCCTCTCCAGATAGGCCTTCGCGGCTAAACGCTACCAAGCTCTAAAGGGATAGGTAATCAGTTATGTGTCATAATCGATGGAGTGATCTGTTCGATCATGTGATCGGGCAAAGATCACTTAGCATCGTAGTGGATTGAGGCTTGCTGCATTCTTCATGTCGGAAGGAGTGTTCCCACTGCAGCCGTTGGGCTCTCGCAACGGTTCCCCGACGAGAGTCTATCCACAGCGGCGTCCCCTGCGGTGTCAGCACTTGCATCCTTCATGAAGAGGCGGAGAGTTTTTGACTGCGCCTCTTGAGCAAGAGATGGTTCCCTGAAGCAGGTTCTCACAAGGTCCAGAGGCTAGCTGGGTCAGCGGAGTGTCTGAGTCATAGTGGCAGATAACTTCGGACCCTAGAGTGGCTAGCCGTTCCTCAGGTCATCATATGGTGATTTGGTCCGCCTGCTAGAAAGGAAGGAGGCATCTTGAGCCTCTCCCAATCTAAATCCGACATATGGCTGATCAAGGTGGTGAACTCCTACTATCACTCTGATCGGGGTGTCTCTCGGGAGCAGTGTCTCCAGGGGCGTTCCCTTGGCATTGGGCCAAGCCAGGTATCCACAGCCGAGCTGGCAACAGGGCCATTATGGCCTCCTAGCCCACTGTTGCAAAGCTTAATTGTGGACTCGCTCTGACTCACCAGCAGTGTCTGGTTGGGTGTTGGCTGGCTCCCCGCACAGTAGCAAGAGCCGGGCGTTAGAAAGAAGTCGAGCGAGTAGACGGAGGTTCTGAAGTCGGCTAAAGAGCTTCTGCACCATGGGCCTGCACTCATCGGAGGGAGGGCTTCATGAAGGGGTATGCGGCTCCCCGTGAGTTGTTCTGAGCAAGGGCTCAGAGGGTGGTCRGACCGCCATGACTGGGAATCAGGACTGACTATGCTCTACTTGCCGGGTTGGGTCAGCAGAGGAGCCCACCAGGGCGAGCGGGGACATTCTCGGAAGGCCGAAAGGTAAGACTCTAAGAGTGAGTGAGGAAGGGGTGTTGGCAAGGGTCTTTAGGAGAGATCCTTTTCTCGTCTTTGTTTTCTGAGGCATGACTTGACATCTGTTTTGCAGGTACCCTACAGCCAGACAAAGACAACGGGGTTTGGTATGGCCCGATAGTGAGTAGCACAGAGCCGGCAGACAAAAAGAAAGGGGTTTGGTATGTTCACCCCTTATGAGGCAGCCTTCGGTCAAGATGACCTGGATGATCCTGGATGCGATGTTTGGTCCCATAGCCGCCCGTGGCTGAGATATCGATGAGGACTGTGCTGTACTGATGGGCAGTATGGATGAGATGGACTGATCCAATGATGATGAGAAGTGCAGGCCAGGATTGAGACTTGGACTGCTAGACCAAACCTAGCGATAGGGTCAGGTCTAAGATTGAGGATCGATCATGATGATGCATGAGGCCAAACCTAATGAAAGGTTTGACTTGAGATTGAGGCTGATTCAGTGATGCAAGGGAACGAGATTGATAGTATGATTGGGCTGCATGAACAGTCATGATACTTGCGTGCGGTGACTGCACCACGCAAGTCTGATAAGGTTAATTCCTTCTTGATTTTTTATAGTGGCTTGGACCAGTGGTCCATGCCTTATTGAGTGAGCACTCAAGCCCTTGCGGGCGAGCACCCTGATGATTAGGGATATGGTCTATATAATGCCCCTATATATCAGATAGCATACAAGGCCGCTTAGCTCAAGTTGGCATATGAAGAACAACGCAAGTACGAGGCACAAGCGATAGTTGGGTGGCGCAGCCTGGTGGGCGACGGGCGGTTCTGGTGCGCGTGGCAACGGCGGTGGCGCAGGGCGAGGCGGTTGTGGCAGGACGGTGAGCTGGCGAGGAGATGGTTGAGTAGAGGACGAAGGGTGATACGGTGAAGGGTATGATCGAGAGGGCGGATCGAAATGTGGAGGCGGAGAGCCGTAGCTGCTCGTATTTATACGCGTAGTACATCATAGATCTAGGCGACGGCGTGCGCTCGCGCCGGTCCACTGAGCGATGGCGCAAGCGCGTTCCTCCCCATCTCACCTCCTCCTCCTCCTCTTCGGATCTCTCCCCTTCGTACGTCAGATCGGTCAGTCGATCTGGCGCCTTCCCCTGTCGACCTCCTCTCCCACGTCCAACGCCCGAGCCTCGCGTCTTTGGCGCCATGGCAAAACTGATTAGTTGCGCGATGATAAGCGTTGCGCGACGAGAGCGACGAGAAGCGCTGCGCAACGATAAGCGCTCGTGCAATAAGAACAACAGTAATAGCGAAAGCGTGACAGCACTGCACACTCAATGATGCGAATTCAAGAGTGAATGAAGAAAGCAAGTGTGATATTAGGCCTTTATAGTGACCGAAAACTGGCGAGGACGCGAGGAATGGGGTTTGGTATGGTTGTCGGAAGACGGCGTGGCGCAGCAGCGGAAAATGACTCGCCGCAGTCAACCCCGCGCTGCGTCTAAATCGCGCCTAGGGATGTCCACAATAATGGTCAAACTGGACCCTAGCGCGTCGGTTGGATTTCCCCTAAGCCGAAATCAATGGAAAGACGGCGCAGCAGTACGGTCCTCCGGAGACCTGAATCGTCCCCGTTGGACTGGACCGACGCGACCGCAATGGGCCAATTAGTGGGGTCCCGTCCAAACGGCACCTGAAACGGGCCAAAGGTTAGTGAGATATTCAAGTTTGACCGGACCGACACGGCCGCATAACTTGGCCAGAAAAGGAACGGCCCTAAGAAGTTATATAGATGAACAGCCAGGCCCGAGTAATTAAGATAGGGTCATGTGCTATTTTTAGCACAGGACTGACTGTTCGTCTCCCATAGTCGGGCCTGCACCAGTCCCGTTCTAAAATTAGCACAGTCCCACGCTATTTTTAGCGTGCGACTGACTGTTCGTCCACCGGGGACTGGGCCTACGCCAGTCCCGTTCTAAAATTAGCACAGTCCCACACTATTTTTAGGATGGGATTGACTGTTCGTCTACCGGGGACTAGGCCTGCGCTAGTCCCATTCTAAAATTAGCACAGTCCCATGCTATTTTTAGCACGGGACTGACTGTTCGTCTACCAGGGACTGGGCCTGCGCCAGTCCCGTTCTAAAATTAGCACAGTCCCACGCTATTTTTAACCTGGGACTGATTGTTCGTCTGTCGGGACTGACTGTTCGTATCCCGAGGTCGGAACTGCTGCTATTTTTAGCGCAGGCCCGGTCTAGAGTTTGACCAGAGCCTCGATCTTGGGACTGCAGCACTCAGCCCCGATCACGTGGCCTCTCCATTATAAAAGAGAGGCCATGCCACCCAAGAGAGACAGATCAGCATGCGTGACGCACGTGGCACGGATCAGACTGTGAGAGAACCCTCACCTGCGGGAGCGCTACAGCCTTGGCGGAACGGCAAGGGGCGGAACGGCAAGGGGCGGAAGGCACGAGCCAGAGAACAGCGACTTGCCTGCAGGATCATGAGAGGAGCATGGAGCAGGAGGCAAGAGAGTCGAGCAGAAGGCAAGCCAGGGAAAGGATAAGGAAAAGGGGGGGGCAAGACTGACCCCTCACTTTCCCTTTCTTATCCTTTCTCTTCTCTCATCTTCTCTTTTCTCTCTCTCTCTCTTCCTTTTCAACCGTCTCCATGGGTTGTGTACATATCATATCTGATCTGTGCGCACCATGCTTGAGCTATTGATTGAACATGAATTGTGTGCTCACTCGCTGCATCCGAAGGTTGACCTTGAGCTGAGCACCGATGAGCGCTGCACCTCATGACTGGTCATGAGTTGTGAGCTCACATGCTGTAATTGAGGGTTGACCCTGAACTCATGCGTACCTGATCTGAGTGCTATGCGCCCATGCGCACCGTGCTGGTGAGTTTTTGTATCTGTGCACCTGAGCACATTTCGCTGTTGTCGTACCTGTGTTCTATTTGAATTATTTGCGGTATGTCACTATTTGGCCGATCACACATCAAAAGGTGCAGCGACGCCTGACCCTAAGTTAAGGTCATTCGTGCCGTGCCGCTGCCCCCGGGTTCTACCTGGATTACTTGTTTATGATGGTGTGATCAACCACCACTTGGCTGGTCTGCACAACTCGATAAGATTATGCTCAGGCGCTTCGCGAGTCAGCGCTGGAAACCCTCAACCGCTGAGCACGATGAGAGTTTATTCTTTTAATTTATTTTATCATATGTTTTTATTCCTTCATCAGCCTTTTGACTTGGTTAAACCGCAGCGGTGCTCTGGCCCTAAGTGAAGGCCGAGAGCAGCACACCGCTGCTGTTCTCAATAGCAATTATTCGTTAATCAGCCTCTTGACTGATAGACCGCAGCGGTGCTCTGGCCCTAAGTGAAGGCTGAGAGCGGCACACCGCTGCTGTTCTCACTAGCAATTATTCGATAATCAGCCTTTTGATTGATAGACCGCAGCGGTGCTCTGGCCCGAAGTGAAGGCCGAGAGCGGCACACCGCTGCCGTTCTCACTAGCAATTATTCGTTAATCAGCCCTTGATTGGCTGACCACAGCGGTGCTCTGGCCCTAAGCGAAGGCCGAAAGCGGCACACCGCTGCCGTCCTCACTAGCAATTATTCGTTAATCGGCCGTTGATTGGCTGATCGCAGTGGTGCTCTGGCCCTAAGTGAAGGCCGAGAGCGGCACACCGCCGCCGTTCTCACTAATGTCTATTCTTCAATCAGCCTTGATCGGCTGATCGCATCGGTGTTCTGGGCCTAAGTGAAGGCCGAGAGTGGCACACCGCAGCCGTTCTCATATGCATTTATTTATTCAGCCTTTGAATGGCTGATCGCGGCTGTGGCGGCACAGCTGTGCAGTCTGCGCATCATGCTGAGGGCTATAACTGAACTGTGCGCTGTGAGCGCACCACATATCTGAACTGTGCGCTGAGGCGCACTGTGTCTGAGGGCCATATCTTAACTGTGCTGCGTCCGCACCATGTCTGAGGGCCATATCCGAACTGTGTGTCAGCCTACACCATGCTTGAAGATCATATCCGAACTGTGTGCCTGCGCACACCATACTTGAGGGTTGTAATCGAATTGTGTGCCAGTGTATACTTGAGGGTTGTGTGCCTGTGCACACCATACTTAAGGGCTGTAACCAAACTATGTGCCTACGCACACTATACTTGATGGTTGTGCGTGCACACACCATACTTTGGAACTGTATTCGAACTGTGTGCCCGCGCACAACGTACTTGAGGACAATATTTGAACTGTGTCTAAGCTGTAATTGGGCACTGCTATTATGGGCTGATTTTCGGGCCAGATCTTGAGCGCTCTCGCGC
>BFEA01000356.1:470091-485351 GCA_003427395.1 Chara braunii | reverse complement strand
GTAAGAGTGCGCGCCCGTGCGCGCCCAAGCTTGGAATAGCAGTAAGAGTGCGCGCCCGTGCGCGCCCAAGCTTGGAATAGCAGTAAGAGTGCGCGTCCGTGCGCGCCCAAGCTTAGCATTGCAGTTAGAGTGCGCGCCCGTGTGCGCCCAAGCTTGGAATAACAGTAAGAGAGCGCGCCCGTACGCGCCCAAGCTTGGCATTGCAGTTAGAGTGCGCGCCCATGGGCGCCCAAGCTTGGCATTGCAGTTAGAGTGCGCGCCCATGCACACCCAAGCTTGGTATTGTAGTTAGAGTGTGCGCCCGTGTGCGCCCAAGCAGGATATTGCTATTAGAGTGCGCGCCCGTGTGCGTCCAGGCTGTATATTGTTATTTGAGTGCGCGCCCATGTGCACTTGCGCTGGATATGTGTGCGCCCAGGCTGGATATTGTCGTTTGAGTGCGAGCCCATGTATACCCGAGCATAGGATTGCTGGCTGGGAAGATTTGCCATCACGCTCCCGTTGATTTATTTCTTTGCTGAGCAGCAACACCTTAAGCACATGATATTTTCCCTCGCACTGGGAGCATTGGCAGTTCAGTCCCTGCACAGATGACCTTGCTAAGTCTGTCCGCAGTACGTTCAGCATTTACGACGGGTCCCTGTGCATGAGATGTTGTACTGATCAATTTCTGTTCAGCCCGGCCATTCAGGCGGGCCTACTTGAGATTGTTGCTGTTCAGTCGGGCCCTTCAGGCGGGCCTACTGTTGTTCAGCCAGGCCCTTCAGGCAAACCCACTTCTCGAGATTGTTGCAGTTTTCAGCCGGGCCCCTTCAGGCGGGCCCTTTCTTCTGAGTTAGCTGCTGTTCAGCCGGGCCCATTCAGACGGGCTTTATATTGAGTTGCTGTTCAGCCGGGCCCATTCAGGCGGGCCCTATATCGAGTTGAGGTTCAGTTAGGCTGTTCAGACAGGCCTCCACATTGAGTTGCAGATTACTATCTGGCCAGTTCTTGGAGGGAGTATTTGCATTAGTGAGAGTGCACCTTCTACCCAAGCTGGCCCGTCGTCGTGAGACTGCCCCTACGTGGGGTAGATTGATTGAGAGGTTCTGCTACAGACATGTGGGACGTCAGAGTTTCACTATTAGGGCTAATGAGTCCTCAACCTCGAGACACACGCTCGTCATCACCTACTCGGTGAAGGGGGCAGAGACGGGAATGAAGGGCACCACATACGACAGGATTGCTGATTACATATTTCGCAGGGAGAGCTATTAGAGGGACAATTGGCTACATGCAGTGTTCCCTCACGTACCTTCAACACCTGGGGGCGTGCTCTTCGATTTTGATGGGTGCAACCACATGCCCCTTAGTTAGTCTCGCAGCAAGGACAAGAGGCGGAAGGACGACCGGATTAGGAGAGAGATAGCCAGATCCGGGGTCCCAATCACTACATGCGTCCAGAGATCAGAGACAGATGAGTCGGACTTGGTGCCCGGCTCTGTGAGTGACATTGATCTGGGCGACTTTTTCGACTGGGACACTCACAGAGGCTGAGTTTGTGGACAGTGATAGGAGCGCTGGAGACCGGTGAGCGATGACGACGGAGATCGACTTTGAGGAGGGTTGCGTATCTTCTTGCACGATATCTTCTTGAGGGTGATTGACTCCTACATGTCAGACGACCCTAGGTCTGAGACAGTTATTGGTCTTTCAAGAGAGGAGGGTCCGGTCCCATATCTCGAAGATGGCTATAGTCATTTGGTTGGGACAGACTTTGTTATGCAGGCTTATCGAAAGCCTCTCTACGGAGATCATTTCCTCGAGGTATCCTACATCTACTCTGGTGGGAGAGGGCGGATTGAGATATTGATTGGAGCTACAGGCGATATCATTCTTGCGGAGGAGCTTTATCTCAGGAGCGTNTCCTACATCTACTCTGGTGGGAGAGGGCGGATTGAGATATTGATTGGAGCTACAGGCGATATCATTCTTGCGGAGGAGCTTTATCTCAGGAGCGTTGCAGACGAGGAGATGGTTAGATGCATGGCCTATATCTGCAAGATTGATCCAGCCGCGTCTCTCGATATCAACTATGTGGTTCCAGAGTCTATAGCCACGCGGGTTCCCAATGACAAGGTGCCAGACAGGGAGTCCCAGACGGCAACACTCACTCACGAGGGGGTACCGCTTATTATCATTGATTGAGGTTCTCTCTTTTCAGTCACTATTGATGTATTACGACATTATTATTTATTAGTGACTGCAGCCCTCCAATGGCTGATCCCTGCATACTCAGTGTACTACTCTTCAGTCTCGTATCTCTGGTCGTACTCTTGCAGAGTGTGGTTTCTGGTCTTCTCATTTCGTCAGTGTTAATTGTTCTATGATGCATGTTTGTTATTTTCCTCCTTATTTTATACAGGTTACACTCAAGGCAACTTGAAGGACTACTGAATGATAGGGACTCCGGTGACCTTGGGTCTATCTTAAACGGGGTCAGGTGCCGGCGATAAACCCGAACGCCTCACTCTAAGCCGTGTCGCCACTGGCAGGAGGGATAACCCTAACTACTCGGCTGTATGACAAAGTGTCACTGCCTCTAAATAAACCTCTATTTTTATACCTATAAAAAATCATGCGTGACAGCCAGCCAGTCCATCAACCCACTTAGCTCGGTACGGGGAAGGACTTCTCACCGGACCCTTGGAGCAGTGGGGGCGCGACAACGCGCGCCTCAATATTGCGCGCCCACACACAATTTGCTTGTAGTCAGCCATTCAGTCAAAGCGTACCAACCACACCCGCAACTTTGCAGAGTATAATCAAATTATGAACCGACCTTTCTTCTGTCATTTGCAAAAACCAGGGCGGATACCCGTGTAAGGGTATTCACGCCGACAGCGCGGTACCCTACCATCCGATGGCGGGGCTTCAACGCGACACCCCACTATCCGATGGTCGGGCTTCAACGCGACACCCCACCATACGATGGTCGAGCTTCATCGCTCGATCCGACCGTCCCTGCGTGCTCTTCTATTATACGCCTCTGTGAGCGGTGAATGTCTATTTTATTTACAACGTCGTTGATGCTAATAAATTTATGAAATTCGGCCTCGTTTCAGACTTCATGGTTCATCTAGTACAAAACTTTGTGCTCTGAAAACTATGTTAAAGATGAATGTGTCCGTTGCCACAATAAGGATAGTCGTACACGTCTCTGCTCCAACGAGTGGAAAATGTCACTGCTTTCTTCCCTCCACGTGCGTACTTTTTTCTATCGAAAAGAACGTCCAACGTGTCATCCCGATGTTCGACGGTCCATGATATCTCATCATAATTGTCAAACAGATAATGAACCTGACTGTGCACTAAGCATTCTCTCCTCATGTCGAGTTCTTTCCTTAGAGCATGATCATGGGATATTCGAGTTTTGAAGCGCCCATGCGATCCAGCGAGTGTAGGGTCGTTGAATGCTTCCTGAGATGTGAGTGTGATATTGTAAAACTCCTCTTTAGCAAGGAACAACGTATTGATCTTTTTATCGTTCACCTTGGCCGCTGTGAAAAGTGTCACAACGGTGGTGTTACGATTCAACACCCGGATTCGACCATAGAAATCTACAAAGATCGGGAACGACATGTGCAGTTTTCCGAGGCAAAACCAAACATATTTATTGGCGTATTTCCTGTCCCGCTCTGACCATTGCTGCTTTATACACAATGTTTTCCACGCGCCAATCATCTTTATTGGTGTCACAGGGTCTTCAGTACTGTTCTCAACGTCGGGTTCCACATCGACTTGTTGCTCCAACGAGTACAAGTACCAGAAGTCTTTGTTGTCGTCGCGATGAAGCTATATGTCGTTGCCTCCCATGATCCAAGACATGGCAATTTCACCGTCCGGCGTGACATTTTTTACAAGGTGCAAATAGCGAGAGTCTATGCTGACGATATCATGTTCCCATATATTTTTGTCGAATATTATGAATTGTTGCCTTGTGATGAAGTGTCGGTCGATGATGCGTTGTCGTGCAATGCATTGTGGTTGACATTCATCCTGCAATATGAGAATAAGCACGACGAAAATAATGTAGCATATGTTTCACACTTTGTCACTACCATGCACATTCAGTCACTGCCATATGCATTTTTAACATTTCACAAGCTTTGACAGCCTTTGATATAAGACCCCCCCCACCCTCGGTTATGAGTAAGAGGCCAACTCACATCACAAATACGCATACAAATGAATACATGATAACATAACCGTTACACATGTTTCGTCTTCTCTACATTCAAAATAGGAACCCATTATGACTCTTCCCTCGATATCTTTAAGAACAATGTCACAACCAGCAATACACCTGGCACAAAACTTTGATAGGTTTGCCAAATCCACGAGATTCTATATGAATCCCACCAGTGTAGCCAAACACCATCCTACCGCAAAATCATCCCGTCGTCCTACAACTGACCATCCCACCATCCCACCAACACACTATCATGTCGTCCTATTATCCTATTATCTTATGGTCGAGCTTTGTCACGGTCCATGATCCTATGATCGAGCGTTCCCCTTGCACACATGTCCATCACGTAGCACTTGTCTATGTTTTCTCTACCATCCCGCCATCTTGTAGTCAAGCGTTGTCATTACATTGATTGACGACCTGCATAAGTTCTTCGGGTTTGCCTGACCATCCCGCCATCCTCCTATCCTACAATCGGGCATCCCACCATCTCGCTGCCACACCATCCCCCATCCTACCATCTGATAGTCGCGTTTCGCCATGACACCCGGCCATCTGAGAGCCAAGTTTCGCCATGACGCCCGACCATCTGGTAGTCGAGCTTCGCCATGATGCACTTGTCTACGTTTTCTCTACCATCCCGCCATCTTGTAGTCGACCGTCATCATTACAGTGATTGGCGACCTGCATAAGTTCTTCGGGTTTGCCTGACCATCCCGCCATCCTCCTATCCTACAATCGGGCATCCCACCATCCCGCTGCCATACCATCCCCCATCCTACCATCTGATAGTTACGTTTCGCCATGACACCAGACCATCTGAGAGCCAAGTTTCGCCATGACGCCCGGCCATTTGGTAGTCGAGCTTCGCCATGACACCCTACCATCTGATAGTCGAGCTTCGCCATGACGCCCGACCATCTGATAGTCGAGCTTCGCCATGAAACCCTACCATCTGATAGTCGAGCTTCACCACGACGCCCGACCATCTGAAAGTCGCGCTTCGACATGACACCCTATCAACTGATGGTCAACCATCGCCATTATGGCAATCCATAGCCTGTCGCCCTATCAACCCACCATCGTAGCAATCTACCAACCTGCGTGCCTACCGTCCCGCCGACATCACAATGAACAATCCTATAAGTTCCACATCCACACACCACTAACATTACACCATTCTATCATGCGATGGTCGAGCTTTGGCATAACGCCCTGTCGTCCGATAGTCGAGCGTCCCACGGTGACAGACAATCCTCCTATGTCGCCACCTTGCACCCTGTCGCACTAGGATCGTACCATCGTACCATTCAGCGAACGGACCATCATACCTTTCGGCCATCCTCCCATTCTGCCACCCTGTCGATCTTCCACCCTGATATCTCACTTGCCTACCATTGCACCATTCAAAGAAGTTGGCATCCTACCACAATACCAGTTTGCCATGTTACAATCGATCATCCCACCATCCCGCCAACATTCCTCACCGAATAATCTATCATCCCACCATCCCACCATTCAAAGAAGTTGGCGTCCTACCACCATACCAGCCTGCAATAATCGATGTGATTACTCACCTTGAAGACATAGATGTCTTCGCGGAACACAATCTGTTCACGCGAGCAACACCAAATGGGATTTGCCCGTTCATCCTCTGGGGGTTGTTTCATACGGATGTTTTTTTTTAACTTTGTCTTCTTCGTTTTCTGCACTATCCCTGTAGTATACACCCAACGAAGTACTATTGTAGCACTTGTTACAACAATGCATGTTCTTTTGCTAATATAAAGCAGCATTGCGTCTCTAATCACACTACAAAAACGCATCACGTGACGGGATATCCAAAATTCTTCATCGTCCGTCTCTTTGTCGGCCAACAGTCTGCTTCTATCGATGCATGTCGCACAATGTGTCATTCCATGATGTGCTCCGAAAGCAATACCTAAAATTTTTCCTCCTTCACGAAAGCGCGAATCGCACAGCCATCCAGAAGGCCCAGAACCATAATATACATTTTTCCATTTGACGGTGCTGTCCTCTTTCTTATACATCGCGGCAGGTTCGCATGTGTTAGCCAGTTTGAAAAGTTTTCATTGCATCTTCAGTGTCCAGAATTTCATTATCGGATAAAACATAGATTCGTCCATTGATTGCAGGCCGATAGCGGTCATCCTTTGCCTTGCCCGGTAAGGCATAAGGTCATCATACTGAATCACCTTCCCTCACTTATCCGCTCGGCGACGCCATGCTTGTTCGATGTCCATCTCCATCGGGGTTGCAACGATTTCGCTGTTCCGAATAAACAAATGTCATATACGTAAGATGATGCAATAGTCATTTTGTGCATTCAGCGTGCGTGATCTACTGTTGCCAACGATGTGATTGCCTTCAATGCGTCGCTCTTCCTGATTTTTAATCCGGTTTTGCTTTTCTTTTCGCTTTTCCATCCCCACGCCACACATATTACGTTTTGTCATCCAGGCGAAGATTCATTCTCAATTCGCCATGTTTTGTTCCACGCGTCTTCGTACAACTTACACATATCGGTCTCTTTGCCCTGTGGTCTCGAATACTCTATGAGAATTTGCTCTGAGTTCTCAGATTTCTCTTGCACACGTCCTACCCAAAAACTAACTTCTTTGTCCGCATTCTCGTCTGGAGCGTGCATCACCACGAAAGAACTGATATCAGCATGCTTTGCCAGGTCGAACTCCGGTTTCGGGGCATCACTCTTATAACCTACGAAACATTGCTTCCTCGGCGACGAATCAACAATAGGAAGTTCCACCTTCACCTCTTCTACGCTTTCCGTCATCGGCGTTGGCCAGAACGAAGTTGACAACAGAACGAGTTGTGAGGTTTTTTCCTGTTCCAGCTTATTAAGCATGTCTAACTGTTTCTCCCAGTAGTTCAGACAACTTGTTTTCAACTGACGTTTCCAATCTTCTTGTTTCTCGAATTCTGGTCGCTCGTCTTTCCACTCCTCGACCAAGGCACTCACACCTTGGTGACGTTTGACAAAGTCTCCATTGTCCAAGTTCAACTTAAAGCCACTTGGTTCCAACAGAAAATACGGTCCCGCCCATCTCCCATATCCATCCTACTTGAACCAATAAATTGTTCCGCCCTCCGCCATCCATTCACTGTCATTGCAATGTTCTTTGTATACCATCGCAGGGTTGTCTCTGTCCATATAAGTGCGGAGTGGAGTGACCACCAATACGCATGTCGAGGAAGTCTTTGCACCTTTCCAATCCGCCATCTCATTGATAAACGTGCAATCGACCTCATCCTTTGTGGAATTTCTAAGTGCGGTGAACAACTCGTCCATCGTGTAAGCATCTGTGTCCGCTAGTTTTCTAACAAATAAGCTGAACTTTGCATCGATGTCCGTATGCGTGTGACCCACTATCATAAATCTCATTTCAACAACCTCGAAAATGAGGAACTTCACCAATAATGTTAGGTACACGAACACATATCTATTTTTGTTTTGACTACCGCAGTTGTCCGCTTGGAGTCTGAAAACAGGAGGCAACACTCCCGACTGCCTTTGTACGTCTCTCAACACCTTTGAGATCGAAGACACAATCGAATCCGGACCATGGAGGAATAAAGGAAACCATGTGTGCACAAGAATGTGTGGACTCCTCCCATGCACGAGAATGCCCGTGAGGTTTGTTTTCATCATCGTGCGGTTATCCATTGCTTTTGATGTGCGGTTCCTAGCTGTGTTAGGAATGGGAGTTTTTGCTTGGTCCATACCATCAATTATGATGCACAAGTTTTTTTCTCTCATGAACCTAGATTTGGCCGGCCATATGTCATAGTGCTTCCGATGCGCCTCTTGCAACAATCTATGGCGATTCAGTTTTGCAGCAAGACTGCGCCTCGCATCTGGCTTGGCCCCTTCAATCAGGTCTGTTTGTTTTTGGCAGTTATTGCATCTAGCGTAGTCTGTCGACCTAGCAAGGTGAACATGCCGGAAGAAGTCATGCCATATACTCCCGAAGACTTGCAATGAGCAACAGTCTATGTCCTGTTTCTGCAACCATCGTTTGATGCTGTCATAGACGTCTTTTTTTGTTGCGTAAGTTGGAGGTAGTTTGACCCGTGGTCTTATCTCGTAGTCTTTGCTCATGTCAGTCTGGTCAGGCATCGCATCACCCTCCTCCATTATCATTGTCTCAAATGTTTTGAAAGTCATAGCATGAGTCGCGGATGTTGTGGAATATCCTTTCCTACCGTGAAGAGGTAGCAACCTGCCCTCTTCATGCAATTCCTTATAGAATGCGTAAGTATTTATCGAGAAACCAATTATGTAACACCACACCTGGACGCATACCCTGTGCTTTTCTACGACTGGTTTCACCACCTTCTTTCGATCTTCAATACACGTGAAACTGTCCAATTGTTTTATCCACCATTTCCGCCTCTCCTCTGGAGCCAGTGATGTATATCTCATTTTCGCCCTATACACCTCCTCTACTGTCATCTTTGAACAACACTGCAGTTTTGCACAACCCTTTTTATTTAACACTGCACAACATTCCTCCATGGTGCATTTCTCAACCATTGTTTCTTCCAATGAGCCACTCCTTCTCTTCCGCTTTCTATATGTGTATGTTCGTTTGCCTCTCTCTAACCCCAAATCGGTCAACAAGGCCACCAACTTGCGTCCCCTTCCCATGGCAGTATTCTTATTGCCATACACAGGAACAATATGTGCATCGGACACGGGTTCTTGTCGTGTCTTATCGTCCATGTGACCATCGTCGTGACGACCAGCATCACACTTGTCGATAGTATGCAGTGTACATTCTGCGCTCAGGCCAGCCGAAGGCGGAGCAGCGAGGGTTTGACGAAGCTCTTTAATAATATTGTCGAGGTTCAATCGTCGAACTACGTTGTCGGATGGGGGACCACACCCTTGGGAAAGTTGTGGCTTTCTACGAGGACTTTGCACGGACAGCGCCGATGGCCTGCGCTTGCAACTTCCCCCGTATAGTGAAGGGGATCTGCTCTCGTCGTTGGAGACTGGTTGAGGTGTCGCAAATTTCCTCGGATATTGAACCGATGGTTGTGAGCCATGAGGACAACTCCCTTTCTCACTGTGGCGGGCTGGAGTGTGCATAGTTTCTGCAAGGCAGTTATAAACGAAAGCACAGAAGGAGTAACAAAACGACAATCATATCCGTGTTTGGCACAAGACCCTGCTATGTTATGTTCCTGCTTTGGTATGACGCCCGCCCGTCTAACGGTCCACCGCAGCCACCACACCCGACCATCTGATGATCCAGCGTCCGCACGATGCCCCCCCCCCCATTTGATGGCCAGTGTCTGGCACGATACTGGGTCACTCGATTATCTAGCTCTGGCACACGACCACCCCCCGGTCTAGCTGCGGCACAACAACCGCCAACGTAACGATCAATTGCAGACACGACACACGACCATCTTTCAGTATAGCCTCAACACGACTCCCGACCATCTGGCAGTCGAGGTTCGTGACGCAGCCTGACCAAGTGACGACCGAGCGTCGGAACGGCACCTGATACCATTCTGCTATCCCCTCACCCAAACATTCTTCCCCAACGCCATCCAACCACAAGACCGTGAGTTTCTTCCAGCATCAGTCCGTTCTACGAACGTGGCATCTCGCCATCCAACCATCCAACGGTCCAGCCAGCCTGTCATCCAGCCATCCTCCATTCTAACATCCGGGGATCCGGCCATCCAACCACCCATTCTCCCATCCTCCCATCCTCCCATCCCACCACCCTACCATCCGACCAGCCGGGCAGCTGACCATCCTGCCACCCGACCATTCCGCTTTCTAGCAATTCCACAATCTGACCGTCCGACCATCCCGCCTTCTACCATCGTGCGATCCGACCAGCCTAACCTGAACCCTGTGCCTCCAAACGTCCGACCGTACAACCATTCGACCATCTCGCCATCACCCTATCGTTGCACCGCGCCATCCGATGGTCGGGCTTCAACGTGACACCATACCATCCGATGGCGGGACTTCAACGCGACACCCTACCATCCGATGGCGGGGCTTCAACGCGACACCCTACCATCCGATGGTCGGGCTTCAATGCGACACCCCACCATACGATCATTGAGCTTCACCGCTCGACCCGACCATCCTGCCATCCTGCCATCCTGCAACCCTGCCATCCTGCCATCCTGCAACCCTGCCATCCTGCCATCCTGCTGCCCGACCATCTTCCCATCTTTCCATTCCGCCATTCTGCCATCCTCCCATCCTCCCATCCTCCCATCCCACCACCCTACTATCCTACCAGCCGGGCAGCTGACCATCCTGCCACCCGACCACCCGACCATCCCGCCTTCTAGCAATTTCACAATCCGACCATCCGACCATTTGACTGTCCAACCATCGTGCCATCCGACCAGACAAACCTGAACCCTGAACCTTCAAACATCCGACCGTACACCCATTCAACCATCTCGCTATCACCCTATCGTTGCACCGCGCCATCCGATGGTCGGGCTTCAATGCGGCACCCCACCATCCGATGGTGGGGCTTCAACGCGGCACCCTACCATCCGATGGCGGGGCTTCAACGAGACACCCCACCATTCGATGGTCGGGCTTCAGCGCGACACCCCACCATTCGATGGTCGAGCTTCACCGCTCGACCCGACCGTCCTGCCATCCTGCCATCCTGCAACCATGCCATCCTGCCATGCTGCTGCCCGACCATCCTCCCATCTTGCCATTCCGCCATTCTGCCATCTTGCCATCCTCCCAACCTCCCATCCCACCACCCTACCATCCGACCAGCAGGGCAGCTGACCAACTTGCCACCCGACCACCCGGCCATCCCGCCTTCTAGCAATTTCACAATCCGGTCATCCGACCATTTGTCTGTCCAACCATCGAGCCATCCGACGAGACAAACTTGAACCCTGAACCTTCAAACATCCGACCATACGCCCATTCGACCATCTCGCCATCACCCTATCGTTGCACCGCGCCATCCGATGGTCGGGCTTCAATGCGGCACCCCACCATCCGATGGTCGGGCTTCAACGAGGCACCCTACCATCCGATGGCGGGGCTTCAACACGACACCCCAGCATCCGATGGTCAGGCTTCACCGCGACACCCCACGATACGATGGTCGAGCTTCACCGCTCGACCCGACCGTCCTGGCATCCTGCCATCCTGCAACCCTGCCATGCTGCCATCCTGTCGCCCGACCATCCTCCCATCCCACCACCCGACCATCCGACCAGCCGGGCAGCTGACCATCCCGGCACCGGCTACCCGACCATCCCACATTGTAGCAATTCTACAATCCGACTATCCTGCCTTCCAGCAATTTCACAATCCGACCGTCCGACCATTAGACTGTCCAACTATCGTGCCATCCGACAAGACTAACCTGAACCCTGTACCTTCAGAGGTCGGATAGTACACCCATTCGACCATCTCGCCATCACCATGTCGTTGCACTGCGCCATCGGATGGTCGGGCTTCAATGAGGCACCCTACCATCCGATGGTGGGGCTTCAACGCGGCACCCCACCATCCGATGGTCGGGCTACAACGCGACACCCCACCATACGATGGTCGAGCTTCACCGCTTGACCCGACCGTCCTGCCATCCTGCCATCCTGCAACCCTGCCATGCTGCCATCCTGCCGCCCGACCATCCTCCCATCTTGCCATTCCGCCATTCTGCCATCCTCCCATCCTACCATCCTCCCATCCTCCCATCCCACCACCCGACCATCCGACCAGTCGGGCAGCTGACCATCCCGGCACCCGACCACCCGACCATCCCGCTTTGTAACAATTATACAATCCGACCATCCCGCCTTCCAACAATTTCAGAATTCGATCGTCCGACCATTACACTGTCTAACCATTGTGCCATCCGACCAGCCTAACCTAAACCCTGTACCTTCAGACGTCCGACCGTACACCCATTCGACCATCTCGCAATCACCATGTCGTTGCACCGTGCCATCGGACGGTCGGGCTTCAATGCGGCACCCTACGATCCGATGGGGGGGCTTCAACGCGGCACCCCACCATCCGATGGTCGGGCTTCAACGCAACACCCCACCATACGATGGTCGAGCTTCACCGCTCGACCCGACCGTCCTACCATCCTGCCATCCTGCAACCCTGCCATCCTGCCATCCTGCCACCTTACCATCCTCCCATCTTGCCATTTCGCCATTCTTCCATCCTCTCATCCTCCCATTCTCGCATCCCACCACCCAACCATCCGACCAGCCGAGCAGCTGACCATCTTGTCACCCGACCACCCGACCATCCCGCCTTCTAGCAATTCTACAATCCGTCCATACCGCCTTCCAGCAATTTCACAATCCGATCGTCCGACCATTGGACTGTCCAACCATCGTGCCATCCGACCAGCCTAACCTGAACCCTGCCACCCGACCACGCGACCGTTCCTCCATCTGACCATACGACCATCCTGCAATCCTACCATCCAAGCATCCTGTGATCCTCGCATCCTGCCGCCCTTCCATCCTTCCATTATGCCATCCGACCACCCGGCCATCCTGCGTTCTAACAATTTCATAACCCCATTATCTGACCATTCGGACGGTCGACCGTCACCGCTCCACCCTACGACCCTGCCGTCCTGACATCCTGACATCCGACCGTCAAACCATCCCAGTAACCAACGATCCTCCCATCCGAGGACCCGACCTTGAACCCTAAATCCTAAACCCTGCATGACCTTGAACCCTAAATCATGTCATCTTGCTATCCTGTCATCCGACCACCCGACCATCCAACCTTCCTGCCATCCTGCCATCCCGCCCCCCGACCATCCTCCCATCTTCTCATTCCGCCATTCTGCCATCTTGCCATCCTCCCATCCTCCCATCCTCCCATCCCACCACCCTACCATCTGACCAGCGGGGCAGATGACCATCCTGCCACCCGACCACCGGACCATCCCGCTGTCACGCGCGGCGGTCCTACACCCAGACGTAAAGTAAAGTTTTTGGTGTTGGACCTCACGGTCGTGTCACGCAGGAGTTTCATTTTGTCACTTTATGCCATACCAACTCCGACCGTGCGCGCGTGCTATACCTCTCGCGACTCCCTACGACAGGTTAGGGATCCCGCGAGGTACAACATACCTCCACCTGCGGGAGCTGTCACCATTCCTTAGGTGGGCGTATCCCTGCCGAGCTACTGACCCACATACGAAGGCTTTTATATGCAATCGCAGAGGTAGGCCAGCCGAGGGCGCTTTCTCGATAGCCGTAGCATAGGCATACGCGCGGTAGAACGCCTTAAGACAAACCCGTATGTCGAGCCCCGAGATGCTAACTCTCCGGACAGACTATCTAATCAGGTCGACTTCTCGGACAGTCTTCCACGCTTAGCTAGTTTAAGACAATGATTCTATGTTTCCTTTGTTGACCTTATAAAAATGTCAGAGTCAAGCCTTTAGTAATCTCTCATTCTTCTCAAAAGAAGTCCCAGACAAAATGACTTCCTAGGTACCGACCAGCCTACGATCCCATTCACAAGTATATATAAATATATATATGTATGTAAATCAGGGGAGCTGAATGAGCGGTGGACCTCACTTTCACGATTGTCGTGTTCCTTTGCCCGAATTTCCAGAAGATCCCAAACTCAGGAGACAGTACAAATGTCCAACACCTGCGCAGATGCAGGAAAACACATACACATATACAAATGCAGACATAGAATGTGCTACGAGTGTCAACCTTTAACCCACTCACAACATGCCACTCATGCCCCAAACCCTTGAAAACAACATTCCTTCCTAACCCTGACTCTATTTTACCCCAGCCCCACACATTTTGAAGACTCCTGAGTGTGATTTGGACAATTTAGGCATAGATATAGGGAGAAGATTTATATGTTCCCTTCCTAGGTCTTGTCTTAGGAGTGGATACCAAGCCATGAGTGGAAGTTGAGTCGGAGTTCTACCGACCTGTTATCCAGAGATAACAGAATTGCTGCTCTTACAGATTTCCCCGTCAGTTCTCCGAAGTGTCGAAACCTTTAGACACAACACAGCCCAAGAGAATCTTAGCATCTCTCTTCCTAACAGAGATCTAGAAAGTTCCTTCTAGACTCTGTGTTCCCTGTCTGACTCTAACTATTCTTAACTAATTGTTTGGGTTGTTGCCCATTCCGCTTCAAGTAGTGAATAATAATTCACTCCCTTTTTACTTTCACAACAAACTTTTCATACCCCTTTCACTATCCTTATCCCTATCCCCTTTGGGATTACCCTATCAGAGTTCCCATCCTTCCCCTAACACACATGAACACATCATTAATCCGACTTGTAGAAAGAATCTCATGGAAAGGAATCAGATGAATTGATAGTCTTTCTCTGAGGCAAGATTTCACTTATCCCCTTTCAGTAGAATCATAGATAGTTAGAACTGAACAAAGCAGATTATGAAGAAAGTTGGCGGTGCTATGGTAGACCATTCAGGATATATGATATATCCACTTGTTACTGGAGCTTTGTTGGACAAAGGCAACTCAGTGGGCCTTGGCCCCTGTGTGCCAAGCACATTTTATCCCCTGTGTGCCAAACACATCTTATCATTGACTAGCCCTCAATAAGGTGGGTACCCAAGGATCCTTACTACTTTTATCACTTACTAAGCCCTAGGATGTTCATTGATAAGGCAGGTGTCCTTGAAACCTCACAACTTCTTATATCGGACTAGTCACTGATAAGACATAATTCCCCTGCTACTCTTATCACTGGCTAACCCTCAATAAGGTGGGTGTCCAAGGGTCCTCGCTTACTCTTACCACTGAAAAGAACGTTAGGTTTAATCAATGATAAGGCAGGTGTCCTTGAAACCTCACAAATCTTATATCAGACTATTCACTGATAAGACAGGATTCTCCTGCTACTCTTATCAGTGGCTTGCCCTCAATAAGGTGGGTGTCCAAGGGTCCTTGCTTACTCTTACCACTGAAAAGAATGATAGGTTTGATCAG
>BFEA01000356.1:408848-433848 GCA_003427395.1 Chara braunii | reverse complement strand
CGGGGCAACCATCGGCTATCGCTATCGTCGCGGCGCCCGATGGTGCCAATTAAGAAACCGTCCATGTGAGAAGGACAACACATTGGAACCAAGTAGCCAAGCAAAGAGCAGATGGCACATTAGTTCCCATTGCAAACCACGTTGAAGTCCAAGTGGTCAAGCGAAGAGAAGACAACATATTGGAACCAAGGAACCATGCATGTGTGACCGAAGTGCAGAAATCCGAATTGTGAATCACGTTGAAGTCCAAGTAGTCAAGCATAGAGCAGATAGCACATTGGAACCCAGAAACCATCCATCCCGGTCCCGACCCTCGTGCGGCGAGGCGATGCACGACCATCGGGTGTCGTCGGCGCTCGATGGTCCGGTTGACGGTGTGGACGGGGAGACCATCGACTCTCGCCGCGGCACACGATGGTGCCAAGCAAGAAACCATCCATGTGAGAAGGACAACACAATGGAACGAAGTAGTCAAGCAAAGAGCAAATGGCACATCAGTTCCAATTGCAAACCAAGTTGAAGTCCTAGTGGTCAAGCGAAGAGGATATAGCACATTGGAACCAAGAAACCATCCATGTGAGAACGACAACAAATTGGAAGCAAGTAGCCAAGCCAAGAGCAGATGGCACATCAGTTCCAATTGCAAACCACGTTGAAGACCAAGTAGTCAAGCGAAAACCAGACAGCACATTGGAACCAAGAAACCATGCATGTGTGACCGAAGTGCAGAAATCCAAATTGCGAATCACATTGAAGTCCAAGTAGTGAAACAAAGAGCATACAGCATATTGGAACCAAGAAACCATCCACATTGGGCCCGATCCTCGTGCGGTGAGGTGACGGCCTTCTATCGGGTATCGCGTCAGCGCTCGATGGTCCGGTCGACGGTGTGGACGGGAAGACCATCGGTTGTCGCCGCGCCGCCCGATGGTGTGAACGGGGCAACCATCGGTTGTCGCCGCAGCGCCCGATGGTGCCAAGCAAGAAGCAGTCCATGTGAGAAGAACAACACATTGGAACCAAGTAGCCAAGCAAAGAACAGATGGCACATCAGTTCCAATTGCAAATCACCTTGAAGTCCAACTGGTCAAGCGAAGAGCAGACAACACATTGGAACCAAGAAACCATGCATGTGTGATCGACGTGCAAAAATCCGAATTGTGAGTCACGCTGAAGTCCAAGTATTCAAGCACAAAGCAGACAGCACATTGGAACCAAGAAACCATCCACATCGGGCCCGACCCTTGCACGGCGAGGCGACGCCCGACCATCGAGTGCCGCGTCAACGCTCGACGGTTCGGTCGACGGTGTGGCCGGGTAAGCCATCGGCTGTCGCCGAGGCGCCCGATGGTGCCAAGCAAGAAACCGTCCATGTGAGAAGGACAACACATTGGAACCAAGTAGTGAAGCAAAGAGCACATGGCACATCAGTTCCAATTGCAAACCACTCTGAAATCCTAGTGGTCAAGCGAAGAGCAAATATCACATTGGAACCAAGAAACCATGCCTGTTTGACCGAAGTGCAGAAATCCAATTTGCGAATCACGCTGAAGTCCAAGTAGTTAAGCACAGAGCAGACAGCACATTGGAACCAAGAAACCATCCACATTGTCCCCGACCCTTGTGCGGCGAGGCGACGCCCGACCATCGGGTGTCGCGTCGGCGCTCGATGGTCCGGTCGACGGCGTGCACGGGGAGACCATCGGTTGTCGTCGAGGCGCCCGATCGTGTGAACGGGGCAACCATCAGCTGTCACCACGGCGCCGGAGGGTGCCAAGCAAGAACCGTCCATGTGAGAAGGACAACACATTGGAACCAAGTAGCCAAGCAAAGAGCAGATGGCACATCAGTTCCAATTGCAAACCACGTTGAAGTCCAAGTGGTCAAACGAAGAAAAGACAACACGTTGGAACCAAGAAACCATGCATGTGTGACCGAAGTACAGATATCCGAATTGTGAATCACGCTGAAGTCCAAGCAGTCAAGCACAGAGCAGATAGCACATTGAAGCCCAGAAACCATCCACATCGGGCCCGACCCTCGTCGGCGAGGCGACGCCCGACCATCGGGTGTTGCGTCGGCGCTCGATGGTCCGGTCGACAGTGGGGACGGGGAGACCATCGGCTGTCGCCGCGGCGCCCGATGGTGCCAAGCAAGAAACCCTCCATGTGAGAAAAACAACACATTGGAACCAAGTAGTCAAGCAAAGAGCAGATGGCACATCAATTCCAATTGCAAACCACGTTGTAGTCTTAGTGGTCAAGCGAAGAGCAAATAGAGCACATTGGAAACAAGAAACCATACATGTGTGACCGAAGTGCAGAAATCCAAATTGCGAATCACGCTGAGGTCCAAGTAGTCAAGAACAGAGCAGACTCATCCTGCCATCCTGTAACCCTGCCATCCTTCCATCCTGCCGCCCGACCATCCTCCCATCTTGCCATTCCGCCATTCTGCCATCCTTTCATCCTCCCATCCATCCATCCTCCCATCGTCCCGTCCCACCACCCTTCCAACCAGTCCCATCACACAGTCCATCCTTCCAACCATCGCTCCTCCTCCTCGACATTCCTACGAACCCACTCTTCCTGCCGTTGTGCCGTCCACCCTTCCCAACACCCGCTCTCCCCGCCCATCCACCTTTTTTGACACTCACTCTTCCCACCGTCCACCCTCCCCGCCACCCACCCTTCCCACTGTCCACCCTCCCTGTCACCCACTCTTCCCGCCATCAAGGATTTCACCCATGCACCCTTCCCGCCCCACTCTTCTCGCCTTTTCTCCATCAATCTTCTCGCCATCCACTTTTTCCGCCATACTATCTCTTCGCCATGCACTCTTGTCTCCATCCACAGTCCCCACTATTTGGCAATCCGCTCTTCCACTCTTCTCGCCATCAATCATTGTTCTCGCCATCCACTGTCCCCACCATTTGGCTATTTATCCGCTCTTCGACTCTTCTCGCCATCCGCCCTTCCCGCCACCCACCCTTCCCACCATCCACCCTCCCTGTCGCCCACCCTTCCCGCCATCAAGGCTTCCGTCCATGCACCCTTCCCGCCCCACTCTTCTCGCCATCCACTATTCTCGTCATCCACTCTTTTTGCCATCCACTATTATCGCCATCAATCTTCTCGCCATCAGTCGTTCTTCTCACCATCCACTGTCCCCAGCATCTGGCAATCTAGCCGGTCTTCCACTCTTCTCGCCATCCGCTCCTCTCGCCATTCACCCTTCCCGCCATCCGCTCATCCCGTCATCCACTTTTCCCATCGTCTGCCAATGTGGCCGCGACCAACAAACGCGGACGAACTCGGGCGACCTCAACGGTGAAAACCCTGCACGTTTTATTTTCTGCATGCGCACATGAAAAAAATGTGCAGCATCGCCGGCACACGAGCATTTGCATGCACGAAGGGATGTTTTAAAGTTTTCAAAGAAAAACGATGTTGCCAAAGTGCGGTAAGGAACATGACGTGCGAAGGGTGGCACGTCATGTGCATGCACGAAGGAGCTTCTTAAAGCATGCCAAGAAAAAGGATGTTGCTCTACAAAGATGCTACCCCTGCTGCTCCTGTCGAAACATTCGGTCGTGTCAGCTGCCAATGTGATCAAGGTCATTTTCGAGTTTGCCCTCCAATTGAATTTCAGTACTATTACGCACTATCCAGAGATCAAATTCATTCCACCCATTCGAGGATTCCCCGCACACCGTGCAGTTCCGTCTTTGTAATCACCGAGAAAGGAAGGCGAAAAAAAACAACAAGAAAGTACAAAAAAATTAGAATGGAAAAGTGAGAAGTTTCAGAAAGAAGGTCCAATAAATCCACCGAAATGAATTGACTGAATGGAAACCTGTAGCTAATACCCAAGGCATCAAAGATGCAGTTTCCACGCGAACCTGCTCGAAAAGAACGCACGGCCAACCCGAACGGTCCAAGAAACAAAAAAAACAAACAAAGAAAATCAAGAACTTGAAAGGAGGTTGGCCACATGGCAGGGGAGGAAGCCAGCGTGGACGCATGAGTTTGACGAAGGTAAAGATGGAAAAAAAAATAAAAAAATCCTGCTCACCTCATAGCCTGTAGTTCCCTGCGCCGTGCGAGAGGACAACCCGGGTGCACTGGGAATGTTCGGCGCGAACGCGGTGTGTGAGGCAGAGATAGGTTCGGCGTGAGAGAAGCGGCAGTGGTGGGCGAAGGAGTGGCGGAAGAGGAGTGCATGAGGCGGGTGAGACGGAGGTGCTGGCGATGGAGACAACTCACGAAACAATCAGTTTGTCTTGTCCATGGTGGAGAAAGGAAAGACCATGCGACGAGGACCGTGCGCCGGCCAGTTTTTCCAGGCCAAGCAGAATTGAAAGGGGCAGATAAAAAAAAGTGGACGGGCCCAAACAGCAAAACGAAGGAAGCCTGTTTTTTTTTTTTTTTGAACTACAGTCTTATCTAAACGTTTTTCGCCCCGCACTACCCACCTGCCACTACTTCTAATTGCAAGCTCACAGGTCTGTTTTTCAGGGGGACTGGAAAATGTTTCGGAACAGGGGGCCGACCCGCACCCCCGTGAAAGCGACAGAACAACAGACGTTGGGGGTGGGTGGGGTGGGGGGGGTGGGGGGGGAAGGGGCCTCTTTTATTCCCCCCCCCCCCCCCCCCCCCCCCCCCCCCCCCCCCCCCCCCTCTCCCCCATATCTCCCCCAAAGTTTCGGCAGGCAAATGCAGCCCGCAAATGCAGCGTCGCCTTGCGACGGTGTCGTGGACAGCTGTTCCATTGCTCCTCCACCATGGTGACGGCAACACTGCAGTCCGCACCTCGCGCGTCGCCTGCCATTCGTGCAATTGCCCCTGCGGCGACTTCCAAGCTCTTGTTCAGCCACTACGACCGTGGCAATAACGCAGCCCGCAGTCGAAGGGTTTGACGTCTCCCTCCCATTGTCTTGCTGTCCTCCACCATCTCCGACGTTCTTCTAATCCGCAGTTGTGTGTAGTTTTTCAACAGTCGAAGCGTTATCTTACCTGCGGCATGCTCTCGGCAGTCCTCCATGGCAAGCAAAGGTGATCTCTCCCAACCCATCGCCCAGGAATCTATGCATTCCTCTTCTTCTTCCTCCTCCTCATCCTTCTCCTCGTCCTCCTCCTTGTCCTCTTCCTCCTCCTCCTCGTCTTGTTGTTGTTTTTCTGCTTCATCCTCCTCCTCCTCAGTTGCCACCTGCCCAAGATCTGCCGACGTATCCACCGTGCATAGTTGCCATGCGCTCGTCTACCCTGCACACGCTTTATATAACAGGAGGAGGAGGAGGAGGAGGAATTACGATGAGGAGGATGAGGAGGAGAAGGCAGAGGACGACGAGGGGGAGGACCAAGAAGACGAGGCTGAGGAGGACGAGGAGGCGAGGGACGAGCAGGAGGAGCAGGAGAGGAGGAGGCGGCAAAAAGCGGTTTAGGGGGGGAGGGGGGTCAGGGGAGGAAGGGGGGGCAGGAGTGGACAGTGACTCACGTTTCCGCTGTATCGTTCTCACACGGATGATTTCTGGTCTTTGTTCGAGCACTTGGACTTCAACGAGATTTGCAATTCGGATTTCTGTACTTCGTTCACATTCATGTTCCTTGCAAATCAATCAGTTGAAAACCATCCAATCAAACAAATCGATCCGATCGGATCTTGATTTCCAAGATCCAATCGAATCATTTTGTTCGATTGGACACTTTTTTGCTTTCGTCTTTTTTTTGATTGATTGATTGATTGATCGATTAATCAAAAAAAGAAAAAAGAAAAAAGGCGGAGAAGGAGGAGGAGGAGGATGGCAAGGAGGAAGACCAGGAGGAGGAAGAGGATGACGAGGAGGAGGAGGAGGAGGAGGGTGGCGAGGAGGAGGACGACGAAGAGGAGGACAAGGAGGAAGAGAATGAGGATCACGAGGGGGAGGTGAAAAAAGACGAGGCGGAGGAGAACGAGGAGGAGAGGGAGGAGGGGGAGGACCAGGAGAGGAGGAGGCGGCGAAAGGGGGGTTTGCCATTCGGATTTTTGTACTTCGTTCACAATCATGTTCCTTGCAAATCAATCAATCGAAAACCATCCAATCAAACAAATCGATCCGATTGGATCTTGATTTCCAAGATCCAATCGAATCGATTTGTTCGATTGGACACTTTTTGTTTTCGTCTTCTTTTTGATCGATTGATTGATCGATCAAGCGACAAAAAAAAAAAAAACGGAGAAGGAGGAGAATGAGGAGGAGGATGGCGAAGAGGAGGAGGAGGGTGGCGAAGACGAGGAGGAGGAAGAGGAGGAGGAGGAGAAGGAGGAGGATGGCGAGGAGGAAGACGAGGAGGGGGAGGAGGAGGAGGAGGAGGGGGAGGAGSAGGAGGAGGAGAAGGAGGAGGAGGAGGAGGATGGCGAGGAGGAGGAGGAGGAGGATGGTGAGGACGAGGCAGAGGAAAATGAGGAGGAGAGGGAGGATGGGGAGGACCAGGAGAGGCGGTGAAAGGGGGGTTTGCAATTCGGATTTTTTGTACTTCGTTCACAATCATGTTCCTTGGAAATGAATCAATCGAAAACCATCCAATCAAAAAAATCGATCCGATCGGATCTTGATTTCCAAGATCCAATCGAATCGATTTATTCGATTGGACACCTTTTGTTTTTGTCTTCTTTTTGATTGATTGATTGATCGTCTAAAAAAATAAATACATAAAATACGGAGAAGTAGGAGGAGGAGGAGGAGGATGGCAAAGAGGAGGAGGGGGAGGAGGAGGAGGAGGAAGAGGAGGAGGAGGATGGCGAGGAGGAGGACGACGAAGAGGAGGAGAAGGAGGAAGAGATCGAGGATCACGAGGGGGAGGTGAAAGAAGACGAGGTGGAGGAGAACGAGGAGGAGAGGGAGGAGGGGGAGGACCAGGAGAGGAGGAGGCGGCGAAAGGGGGGTTTGCAATTCGGATTTTTGTACTTCGTTCACAATCATGTTCCTTGTAAATTAATCAATCGAAAACCATCCAATCAAACAAATCGATCCAATAGGATCTTGATTTCCAAGATCCAATCGAATCGATTTGTTCGATTGGACACTTTTTGTTTTCATCTTCTTTTTGATTGATTGATTGATCGATTAATCGGAAAAGGAAAAAAAAAACGGAGAGGGAGGAGGTGGAGGAGGAGGATGGCAAAGAGGAGGAGGAGGAGGAGGAGGAGGAGGAGGAGGAGGAGGACGAGGAGGAGGATGGCGAAGAGGAGGAGGAGGAGGAGGATGGCGAGGAGAAAGACGAGGAGGAGGAGAAGAAGGAGGAGGAGGAGGAGGAGGAGGATGGCGAGGAGGAGGACGCGGAGGATGGTGAGGACGAGGTGAAGGAGAACAAGGAGGAGAGGGAGGAGGGGGAGGACCATGAGAGGAGGAGGCGGTGAAAGGGGGGTTTGCAATTCGGATTTTTTGTACCTCGTTCACAATCATGTTCCTTGCAAATCAATCAATCAAAAACCATCCAATCAAAAATATAGATCCGATCGAATCGATTTGTTCGATTGGACACTTTTTGGTTTCGTCTTGTTTTTGATTGATTGATTGATCGATTAATCAGAAAAAGAAAAAAAAAAGTGGAGAAGGAGGAGGAGGAGGAGGAGGAGGATGGCGAGGAGGAAGACGAGGAGGAGGAAGATGATGACTGAGGAGGAGGAGGAGGAAGAGGAGGATGGCGAGGAAGAGGACGACGACGAGGAGGAGAAGGAGGAAGAGATCGAGGATCACGAGGGGGAGGTGAAAGAAGACGAGGCGGAGGAGAACGAGGAGGAGAGGGAGGAGGGGGAGGACCAGGAGAGGAGGGAGCAGCGAAAGGGGGGTTTGCAATTCGGATTTTTGTACTTCGTTCACAATCATGTTCCTTGCAAATTAATCAATCGAAAACCATCCAATCAAACAAATGGATCTGATTGGATCTTGATTTTCAAGATCCAATCGAATCGATTTGTTCCATTGGACAATTTTTGTTTTCGTCTTCTTTTTGATTGATTGTTTGATCGATTAAGCGACAAAAAAAAAAAAAAAAAACGGAGAAGGAGGAGGAGGAGGAGGATGGCGTAGAGTTGAAGGAGGAGGGTGGCGAAGAGGAGGAGGAGGAGGGCGAGGAGGAGGATGGCGAAGAGGAGGAGCAGGAGGATGGCGAGGAGGAAGACGAGGAGGAGGAGGAGGAGGAGGAGGAGGAGGATGGCGAGGAGGAGGAGGAGGATGGCGAGGACAAGGCGGAGGAGAACAAGTAGGAGAGGGAGGAGGGGGAGGACCAGGAGAGGAGGAGGCGGCGAAAGGGGGGGTTGCAATTCGGATTTTTTGTACTTCGTTTACAATCATGCTCCTTGTATATCAATCAATCAAAAACCATCCAATCAAAAAAATTGATCCGATCGGATCTTGGAATCGATTTGTTTGATTGGATACTTTTTGTTTTCGTCTTTTTTTTGATTGATTGATTGATCGATTAATCGACCAAAAAAAAGAAACGGAGAAGGAGGATGATGAGGAGGAGGATGGCGAAGAGGAGGAGGAGGAGGAGGAGGAGGAGGAGGAGGAGGATTGCGAGGAGGAAGACGAGGAGGAGGAGGAGGAGGAGGAGGATGGCAAGGACGAGGAGGAGGAGGAGGAGGATGGCAAGGACGAGGAGGAGGAGGATGGCGAGGACGATGCGGAGGAGAACGAGGAGGAGAGGGAGGATGGGTAGGACCAGGAGTGGAGGAGGTGGCGAAAGGAGGGTATGCAATTCGGATCTTTTGTACTTCGTTCATATTCATGTTCCTTGCAAATCAATCAATCGAAAAACATCCAATCAAACAAAATCGATCCGATCGTATCTTGATTTCCAAGATCCAATCGAATCGATTTGTTCGATTGGACAATTTTTTGGTTTCGTTTTGTTTTTGATTGATTGATTGATCGATTAATCGAAAAAAGAAAAAAAAAAAGCGACGAAGGAGGAGGAGGAGAAGGAGGATGGCGAGGAGGAAGATGAGGAGGAGGAAGAGGATGTCGAGAAGGAGGAGGAGGAGGAGGAGGAGGAGGATGGCGAGGAGGAAGAGGAGGAGGATGGCGAGGACAAGGTGGAGGAGAACAAGGAGGAGAGGGAGGAGGGGGAGGACCAGGAGAGGAGGAGGCGGCGAAAGGGGGGTTTGCAATTCGGATTTTTGCACTTCGATCACACATGCATAGTTTCTTGGTTCCAATGTGTTGTCCTTCTCACATGGACGATTTATTGCTTGGCACCATCGGGCGCCGCGGCGAAAGCCGATGGTTGCCCCGTTCACACCATCAGGTGCCGCGGCGACAGCCGATGGTCTCCCCGTCCACACCGTCAACTAGACCATCTAGCACCGACGCAACACCCGATGGCCGGGCGTCGCATCGCCGCACGAGGGTCGGCCTCAATGTGGATGGTTTCTTGGTTCCAATGTGCTATCTACTCTTTGATTGACTGCTTGGACTTCAGCATGATTCGCAATTCGGATTTTTGCATTTCGGTCACACACGCATGGTTTCTTCGTTCCAATGTGTTGTCTGCTCTTCGCTTGACCACTTGGACTTCAACGTGGTTTGCAATTGGAACTGATGTGCCATCTGCTCTTTGCTTGGCTACTTGGTTCGAATGTGTTGTCCTTGTCACATGGACGGTTTCTTGCTTGGCACCATCGGGCGCCGCGGCGACAGCCGATGGTTGCCCCGTTCTCACCATCGGGCGCCGCGGCGACAACCGATGGTCTCCCCGTCCACACCGTCGACCGGACCATCGAGCGCCAACACGACACCCGATGGTCGGGCGTCGCGTCGCCGCACGAGGGTTGGGCCTGATGTGGATGGTTTCTTGGTCCCAATGTGCTGTATGCTCTGTGCTTGACTACTTGGACTTCAACGTGATTCGCAATTCGGATTTTTGCACTTTGGTCACACATCCATGGTTTCTTGGTTCCAATGTGTTGTTTGCTCTTCGCTCGACCAGTTGGACTTCAACGTGGTTTGCAATTGGAATTGATGTGCCGTCTGCTCTTTGCTTTGCTACTTCGTTCCAATGTGTTGTCCTTCTCACATGGATGGTAGGGTGTCACGTTGAAGCCCCACCATCGGATGGTAGGGTGTCGTGTTGAAGCCCCGCCATCGGATGGTAGGGTGTCTCATTGAAGCCTGACCATCTAGTGGCGCGGTCCAACGATAGGGTGATGGCGAGATGGTCGAATGGTTGTACGCCTGGACGTTTGGAGGCACAGGGTTTAGGTTAGGCTGGTCGGATGGCACGACGGTATAAGGCAGGATGGAAGGCAGGTTGGATGGTCGGGTGGTCGGATGGTCGGGTGGTCGGATGACAGGATGGCAGGATGATAGGATTTAGGGTTCAAGGTTGGGTCCTCGGGTGGGAGGATGGTCGGTTACTGGGATGGTTCGACGGTCAGATGTCATGATGTCAGGATGGCAGGGTCGTAGGGTGGAGCAGTGACGGCCGACCATCCGAATGGTCAGATGATGGGTTTGTGAAATTGTTAGAATGAAGGATGGTCGGGTGGTCGGGTGGTCGGATGGCATGATGGAAGGATGGAAGGGCAGCAGGATGCGGGGATGACAGGATGCGAGGATAACAGGATGCTTGGATGGCAGGATTGCAGGATGGTCGTGTGGTCAGATGGCGGGGCGGTGGGGTGGTCAGGTGGCAGGGTCCAGGTTAGGCTGGTCGGATGACACGATGGTTGGAAAGTCCAATGGTCGGACGGTCGGATTGTGAAATTGTTGGAAGGCCGGATGGTCGGATTGTAGAATTGCTAGAAGGCGGGATGGTCGGGTGGCAGGATGGTCAGCTGCCTGGCTGGTCGGATGGTCGGGTGGTGGGATGGGAGGATGGGAGGATGGGAGGATGGGAGGATGGCAGAATGGCGAAATCGCAAGATGGGAGGATGGTCGGGCGGCAGGATGGCAGGATGGCAGGGTTGCAGGATGGCAGGATGGCAGGACGGTAAGGTCGAGCGGTAAAGCTCGACCATCGTATGGTGGGGTATCGCGTTGAAGCCCGACCATCGGATGGTAGGATGTCCCGTTGAAGCCCCGCCATCGGATGGTAGGGTGTCGCGTTGAAGCCCAGCCATCGGATGGTAGGGTGTCACGTTGAAGCCCGACCATCGGATGGCGGGGTGCAACGATAGGGTGATGGCGAGATGGTCAAATGGTTGTACGCTCGGACGTTTGTTGGCACAGGGTTCAGGTTAGGCTGGTCAGATGGCACGACTGTAGAAGGCGGGATGGTCGGACGGCCGAATTGTGGAATTGCTAGAAGGCGGGATGGTCCGGTGGTCGGGTGGCAGGATGGTCATCTGCTCGGCTGGTCGGATGGTAGGGTGGTGGGATGGAAGGATGGGAGGATGGGAGGATCGGAGGATGGGAGGATGGCAAGATGGCAGAATGGCGGAATGGCAAGATGCGAGGATGGTCGGGCGGCAGGATGGTAATCTGCCCGGCTGGTCGGATGGTAGGGTGGCGCGATGGGAGGATAGGAGGATGGGAGGGCGGTATGATGGCAAGATAGGAGGATGGTAGGACGGAGGGATGGCAGGATGGCAGGAAGGTTGGATGGTCGGGTGGTCGGATGACAGGATAGCAGGATGACAGGATTTGGGGTTCAAGGTCATCTAGGATTAAGGGTTTAAGGTCGGGTCCTCGGATGGGAGGATGGTCGGTTACTGGGATGGTTTGACGGTCGGATGTCAGGATGTCAGGATGACAGGGTCGTAGGGTGGAGCGGTGAAGGTCGACCGTCCGAATGGTCGGATGATGGGGTTGTGAAATTGTTAGAATGCAGGATGGTCGGGTGGTCTGATGGCAGGATGGAAGGATAGAAGGGCGGCAGGATGCGAGGATGACAGGATGCCTGGATGGCAGGATTGCAGGATGGTCGTGTGGTCAGGTGGCGGAACGGTGGGGTGGTCGGGTGGCAGGGTAAAGGTTAGGCTGGTCGGATGGCACGATGGTGGGACAGTCCAATGGTCGGACGACCGGATTGTGAAATTGCTGGAAGGCGGGATGGACGGATTGTAGAATTGCTAGAAGGCGGGATGGTCGGGTGGTCGGGTGGCAAGATGGTCAGCTGCTCGGCTGGTCAGATGGTTGGATGGTGGGATGCGAGGATGGGAGGATGGGAGGATGGAAGAATGGCGGAATGGCAAGATGGGAGGATGGTCAGGCGGCAGGATGGCAGGATGGCAGGGTTGCAGGATGGCAGGATGGTAGGACGGTCGGGTCGAGTGGTGAAGCTCGACCATCGTATGTTGGGATGTCGCGTTGAAGCCCGACCATCGGATGGTGGGGTGCCATGTTGAAGCCCCTCCATGGGATCGTAGGGTGCCGCGTTGAAGCCCGGCCGTTTGATGGCGTGGTGCAACGACATGGTGATAGCGAGATGGTCGAATGGGTGTACGGTCGGACGTCTAAAGGTACAGGGTTTAGGTTAGGCTGGTCGGATGGCACGATGGTTGGACAGTCCAGTGGTCGAACGGTCGGATTGTGAAATTGCTGGAAGGCGGGATGGTCGGATTGTAGAATTGCTAGAAGGCGGGATGGTGGGGTTGTCAGATGGCAGGATGGTCAACTGCCTGGCTGGTCGAATGCTCGGGTGGTGGGATGCGAGGATGGGAGGATGGGCGGATGGAAGAATGGCGGAATGGCAAGATGGGAGGATGGTCGGGCGGCAGGATGGCAGGATGTCAGGGTTGCAGGATGGCAGGATGGCAGGATGGTCGGGTCGAGCGGTGAAGCTCCACCATCGTATGGTGGGGTGTCGCGTTGAAGCCCGACCATCGGATGGTGGGGTGCAGCGTTGAAGCCCCACCATCGGATGGTAGGGTGCCACGTTGAAGCCCGACCATCCGATGGCGCGGTGCAACGGCATGGTGATGGCGAGATGGTCGAATGGGTGTACTGTCGGACGGCTGAAGGTACAGGGTTTAGGTTAGGCTGGTCGGATGGCACGATGGTTGGACAGTCCAATGGTCGGACGGTCGGATTGTGAAATTGCTGGAAGGCGAGATGGTCGGATTGTAGAATTGCTACAACGCGGGATGGACGGGTGGCAGGATGGTCAGCTGCCCGGATGGTCGGATGGTCGGGTGGTGGGATGGGAGAATCGTAGGATGGGAGGATGGCAGAATGGCAGAATGGCAAGATGGAAGGATGGTCGGGCGGCAGGATGGCAGCATGGCAGGGTTGCAGGATGGCAGGATGGCAGGATGGTCGGGTCGAGTCGTAAAGCTCGACCATCGTATGGTGGGGTGTCGGGTTGAAGCCCGACCATCGGATGGTGGGGTGTCGCGTTGAAGCCCCGCCATCGGATGGTAGGTTGCCACGTTGAAGCCCGACCATCGGATGGTGGGGTGCCGCGTTGAAGCCCGTCCATCAGATCGCGCGGTGTAACGATAGGGTGATGGCCGGATGGTCGAATGGGTGTACGGTCGGATGTTTGAAGGTTCAGGGTTCAGGTTTGTCAGGTCAGATGGCTCGATGGTTGGACAGACGAATGGTCGGATGGCCGGATTGTGAAATTGCTAGAAGGCGGGATGGTCAGGTGTTCGGGTAGCAGGATGGTCAGCTGCCCGGCTGGTCGGATGGTAGGGTGGTGGGATGGGAGGATAGGAGGATTGCAAGATGGCAGAATGGTGGAATGGCAAGATGGGAGGATGGTCGGGCCGCAGGATGGCAAGATGGCACGGTTGCAGGATGGCAGGATGGCAGGACGGTCGGGTCGAGTGGTGAAGCTCGACCATCGTATCATGGGGTGTCGCGTTGAAGCCCAACCATCGGATGGTGGGGTGTCGCGTTGAAGCCCCGCCATCGGATGGTAGGGTGCCGCGTTGAAGCCCGACCGTCGGATGGCGCCGTGCAACAATAGGGTGATGGCGGGATGGTCGAATGGGTGTTTGGTCGGATGTTTGAAGGTTCAGGGTTCACGTTTGTCTGGTCGGATGGCATGATGGTTGGAAAGACGAATGGTCGGATGGTCAGATTGTGAAATTGCTAGAAGGCGGGATGGTCGGGTGGCAGGATGGTCAGCTGCCCGGCTGGTCGGATGGTAGGGTGGTGGGATGGGAGGATGGGAGGATGGGAGGATGGGAGGATGGGAGGATGGGAGGATGGGAGGATGGCAGAATGACGGAATGGCAAGAGGGGAGGATGGTCGGGTGGCAGGATGGCAGGATGGCAGGGTTGCAGGATGGAAGGATGGCAGGACGGTCGGGTCGAGCGTTGAAGCTCGATCATCATATCGTGGGGTGTGGCGTTGCAGCCCGACCATCGGATGGTAGGGTGTCACGTTGAAGCCCCGCCATCGAATGGTAGGGTGTCGCGTTGAAGCCCCGCCATCGGATGGTAGGGTGTCGCGTTGGAGCCCGGGCATCGGATGGCGTGGTGTGACGATAGGGTGACAACGAGATGGTCGAATGGTTGTACGTTTGGACGTTTGGAGGCCCAGGGTTCAGGTTAGGCTGGTCGGATGGCATGACGGTAGAAGGCGGGATGGTCGGACGGTTGGATTGTGAAATTGTTAGAAGGCGGTGTCGGACAAAATACCCTTACAAGGGTATTTTGCCATGTCTTTGCATTCGCTATGGTGGTGGACTCAGCCACCATGGCGTAGCCAGTCTGGAACGAGAAGGGGTGTGCACGCTTGGCGTGACGCTGAAAGCAAAAATCCTTGGTCACTGAGACCGGGGCAAAAATCGGTGAGAAAATTTTGTCAAGTGTGTGCCCGCGTTACTATAACGCGCGCTGTGGTGGTTAGGATCAGCAGTAATGCCCCTCGACGGAAGAGGTCGAAGGGTCAGTTCGACTGATGATTGTGTCAGGTAGGACTATGACACGCACTGAGACTTGGTCCAGTGCCTGTCTTCCCTCCGATACTGGGGATTCTGAAAATTTCGGTCTTTGTCTTCCCCTACTCAAACTCCGGGTCGAGTATCCGCCACGTCTACGTCTGCTTGGTGGGGTACAAGTTTAACTGACACTTGAGTAATTACCCCGCTGAGACCTTTGATGCCGCCGCCACGGCTAAGTACCGGCCCTTCGGGCCTTCCGGTGAGATAAGTGCCCTTGAGGGCGCACGCACACTGCAATCAACAAGCCTAAGGACCTTCGCACTAACTCGCAAGTGTGCACGAGCATGCAGGCTGAGAAAGTCAGACCTACTACACCGACTTATAGGGAGGCGGCTCTTTATCATATCGTGGTAAGAGCTAGCCCAGTAGGTAAAGGAGCAGACTAATGAACCAAGGACGTTGGGATCAAATTCGACCTGCCTCCGGGCTAGTTCTTGCTAGCTACAAGGGGGCAGGCCTACCTTTTTTTCATCAACTCATAGGCCAACGGGACTCGAACCCGTGTCCTCTATTAGAAATAAGTAGCAGTAGTTGTCTCGTTGAAACGACATACTTGGTAGTTAGTGGTAGGACTTGTTAGATTCGTTTTTCTTGTATCAATCTTATTTATTTATTTATTTTCTCTACCCATAACCTCTAAATTTTCTAATTCGCGTAAATGAACCTCAACCCGAAAGCCAGGGTTGATTCAGCCAAAGAAGGGGAGGAGTCCTGGCCGTCCCTACCGTGCCTCGTCTACCTATAGCACGGAGGTCCCTCGCCAAGGAGAGAACAAGCCACCGCGAGATCACGAAGACGCGAGATCGAGAGCGGCCGCTTGCTGGGGAAAGCGCAGAGAAGCGAAGGATAGAGCGCGCGAGAAAGACGGGAGAGACAACTCGTAGGGGGAGAAGAACCGCAAAGGAAGAAGGAAAGGGAACGTGGAGAAGGAGAAAGGTGGTCGCACATAAGAGAGAAGGAGAAGAGAAAGTAGAGGGAGAGAAGGGAGAAGGAGGAGGAGAAGGAGAAAAGGAGTAAAGGAGGGAGGAAGCAAAGTGTCAGAAACACTTACCTGTGGAACGGCAGACCATCGATAATGCGGTGTGGCGGCGAAAACAACTCGACGACGAGAACGACGAACTGACTACGTGCCAGCGACGACAACGAATCAGACGACGACGGGAGAGAGAAGACAGGTGAGTCGATGATCACTCGACTTACTTCATAGAACTCCCATGAATAAATAAATAAATAAAACAAATAAATAAATAAAATAGACAAATAAATAAATAAAATTGGTGTGTTTGTAGGTGAATGAGAGAGAGAAAGTCTATAAGTCTCCTACCCGCTCCTCGCCGCGCGCTACTTGGATCGATAGAACGAGCAAATCAAGAAGAGGCAGTGTATATCCTCCCGTTTCAGCAGAAGATTCATTCCGGGTTTGCTCGTCCTATCGATGGAGTGTGTGTGTGAGAAGGCGATCGTGAATCGACCAAGGATGTGTGTATGTGAAACAGAGACTGACTGTTAGCTCCAAGTACAACGCATCCCAGACTCCCAGTGATAATGCATCAGGTCAAAAAGATAGCTTGTATACATTCCATCTGTTTTATTTTATTATTATTATTACTGTTATTATTATTATTATTATTATTATTGTTATTACTATTATTATTATTATTATCATTGTTATTTTATTATTTTATAATTACATATACGGGCTACGATTATGGTAAGATCACGAAGCATTTGTGCCAGCCATCACAATTGCTATATGACCGATAGTTCTTGTTAGCTCTTATTGTTATTTGAGCCGCGAATATGACCAGATACGAGCGGATGTGCGTAAGAGGGAGAGAGGGAGGTTGTGAGTATGGAAGAGAAAGAGAGAGGGAGAAAGGTAAAAAAAAGGGAGAGAAAGTTATTCTTCTTCATCTCTAAGTCCATCTCTCCCTCGCCCTCTCGCCGCCTGACTCCTCAGTATCAGCAGATTACGACAGAGAGAGAAAGAATTGTAACTCGAGACTTGACGACATTGGATCTAGACTCGACATCGGGATTCAGACATTTTGACGAGAGACTATTTGAGCCTGTGCCGAAGACTTGGTGTTACGACATTCCCATCTTCCCCTCTCCTTCGTCTAAACACCCCTCTTCTTCATTTGGGTATGGTATGGGCTGGCGCAGTCTTCCAGTGTAGAGCGCCAGACCCTTTACACCATGGAAATGATGATGATGATGTATGTTCGAGGCTGCATTGCAACGTCGATAGTTCGGATCCAAGTGTCCCATTACGCTATCTCATACTTCTAGGAGAGGTCTGTTCTTGACCTGGTCAGCACCGATGCAGTGTGCTAAAGGGTGTGTACGAATGTGTAAGGGAAAGTATGAGAGAGAAAAAAAAAAAAAAAAGGGTCGAAAAAAGGGGAAAGATAGGAGAATGTTGCTCGATTATCGGTCACTCTAGCGCGTCAATGTTGGACGCGGTGCCTTTTCTATAGTGGCTTTATTGAAAAACTTTACGTACGTTTAATATTTTATTATTATTATTACAAAAACTATTATTATTGTCATTATTATTATCGTTATTATTATTACAATTGTTRTCATTATTACCATTATTAATACTAGAAATAGAAGAAGTATCAGTGTATATCTCCACGTTTCAGCAGTAGATTCATTCTGTTTTGCTCATCCTATCGATAAGAATGTGTGAGCATGCGCGCACGTATGTGTGTGTGTGTGTATGTGTGTGTGTGTGTGTGTGTATGTGTGATAGAGAGAGAGAGTCTTCATCCTTCCCTCTAAGTCCACCATCTCTCCCTCACTCTCTCGCTACCTGCAGACTACGAGAGAGAGAGAGATGGAGAAGGTGTGATGGGAGAGAGATCAAGGAGGAGAGGAGAAAAGAGAAAGGGGAGAGAAGGAGAAGGTGAAGGGAAAAAGAGAGGGATCGAAAGGAGAGAGAGAGGACATCGAAGAGGGAAAGAAAGAGAAGGTGATTGTGCATGTATGAGAGTGAGAGAGAGAGACGAGGAAGTCTTCGACCTTGGCAATCGGCCCAGTCTCCAACTCGCACCTTGCCACACGCTACCTGGATCGATAGAACGAGCAAAACAAAGGGGTAACAGTGTATGTTCCCACATTTTCATTGACAGATTCATTTCGTTTTGCTCGTCCTATCGATGAAATGTGTGTATGTGTGTGGGTGGGTGGGTGTATGGGTGTGTGTGAGAGGGAGAGGGAGAGAGACTATAAGTCTCCTACCTTGGCCAACAACCTTCTCTCCAGCCCCATGGCTCGACGCATGCTATTTGGATCGATAGAACGAGCAAATCAAAAGGTGACAGTGCATATCTCCCTGTTTCAGCAGAAGATTCATTCCGTCTTTATCCGTCCTATCGATGGAATGCGTGGGTGTGAGACGTTCATGATTCGACCAAGGAGAGAGAGAGAGAGAGAGAGAGAGAGAGAGAGAGAGAGAGAGAGAGAGAGAGAGAGATGAGAGTCCCCCATCTTCTTCTCCCCTCCCAACATCTGACTTCACTGCATCTGCAGACTACGAGAGAGAGAGATAAAGCTTCGTGACGTCGGATCCAGACTCGGCTTTAGGACTTTAGATATGGCAACAAGGGATTATCCGGGGATTGGTGGCGAAGACTTGGTGATGAGGACATTCACGTCTCTCTCCCTCTTTTCGTCCGATCCCCTCCGTTCGTCTGTTCCCATCCTTTTTTGTCTGTGTATGCTCGGTCCTGGCGTTTCCCTCCTGGGTATAGCGCCAGGACCGTACACACCTTGCGATGAGCATGATGTATGATTGGTCCGCATTGCCACGTTGATTTGGGCTGGTGTTTTAGCATTCTGCTACGTTGTCATGCACTATAGGGGTGAGTCCCGGTCAGGTCAGTCTCTGTATCTAAGTCTTCCCTGCGTTATTCAGCCCATTATGCACGTATAAGAATGCATGTGGGTGTGCGTGCACGTGACTTGTCAAAACTTCCATTCGCACCTTGTGGTCCATCAGTCCCGATCGTCACGCCACGGATCCTTGGCTTACATCGTCCATCTGGGGATGTAACAGAAAGGCAGAAATCGGAGGAGAAAGATCGAAGGACAGAAAGGGGAAAACAAAACAAAAGATGAGAGAGAGAGAAAGTGGAAAGGAGGAGAGAGAAAGAAGAGAGAGAGGAGAAAGGAGGGGATAAGTGAAGGATGATGATGATGATGATGATGATGATGATGATGAAGTGAGGGCGCATACCTGGCGCTGACGATGGTCTGCATGGGCGAACCCTTCAAGTACTTCGGACTGTCGCGGATGTCAACGATTGCATTGTCTTTTCGTAAGTCTGTAGTAGCTGTGTAGGAGTAGGCCGGACACCGAGCGCTGGGTGTGAGTGTGAAGGAACTGGTCCTTCGTGTTGGGAGGAGAGAGTATGCTCTCCCTGGACATCGGTTCTCAGTGCTACGAACTTCCATTGGTGTATCTGGTGCAGTGCTGCTCTCTGGACACCGGTGTGACTTTTCGGCTATCAATGTGATGATCTGGGATTGTCATCATGTTGTTGCTTATTATTATTAGTAGTAGTAGTAGTAGTAGTATTAGTATTATTATTATTATTATTATTATTATTGATTAGATGCACGACAGCCTCTGGGTCCGCGAGGCATCGGTGAGTTGGGGAACGAGGTTGAGAAGAGGAGAGACGTACCTGGGCATTGGTGTTGACGTCATCACTCGCTGGTAGTCAAGTTGTCTGAATGCTCCATACTGGAGTTGTGAACTAGGCTTAGTCTGTAGAGTAGATACGGAGTCTGACACCATTCAAGAGGGAGCTACATTGGGTTATGCGGTTGGTGTTGCCTGATTGGGTTCGACAGTGAATCACGATTCTGCTGTATCATTCTCTAATGGAAGGTTACTCGGTTACATTGCGCTATCTGCTCTTGCCTTGACTACTCGGACTTTAGTATAATTTTTTTGCGAGTTAGATTTTTGTGTCCCCATTCAGGGTTCTTGCATTTTTCTTATTATGATTTTTATTATCATTATTATTATTATTATTTATTATTATTATTATTATTATTATTATTATTATTACTATTATTATTATTATTATTTTATTGTTGTTATTATTATCTTATTATTTGCGTGGTTGGGACCACGTGGCATGTGTGTGGTATGGATCGGGGTTGTGAATGTGGCGAGAGACATACCTGGTGCGAGAAGCGTGCGGCATTGTCCGTTGTGTGCTCGTACTTCAGGAAGTTGTTGTTGTCAACATCGGGATTGTAGTAATAGGCTAGATAGGATCTGCCATATGTAGTCTGGGTGTCGAGCGCCTGGTAGGATATCAACATGGGTTCTTCGTCGATGATGAGGTGACTACTTCAGCATTGTCGAGTATGAACTCTTGCTGAACTCTTAATTGGTGGAGCTTGTGACTCAATTCTACTGTTGGTTCAAGGCCACTACTATCTGGCCGTGTGTATATGATGTTGTTTGAAACTGGAGTTCGCTATTGCTCGTCTTCATTGACTTTATTATTGCTATTATTATTATTATTATTATCATTATTATCATTATTATTATTATTTTTGTTATTATTATTATTATTATTATTATTATTATTATTATTATTATTATTATTGTTATTATTGTTATTATTAATTGCAAACAGACTCGTTCTCATTCACACTTAACAAAGCATGCAAAACAGGTAGCGCAACTTATGAATCTTGACAAGTTATTACATGAACGATAAGAGTTTCGAGTCACCAAGGTTTCAAACTCCTTACGGATGAGCAATCTTCCGAGTGGGAGGCTGACCGGTCTTTGTGATCCTGGAGTGAACTTCAACTCGTGCCAGCCTCTGCCTCTTGGTGCTTGACTGGTTCCGGTACCATGTCCCCACAGCCTGTTTGCTTTCGAATGACTGGAACCTCTGGAGTTTCATAAGGCTGCTGCTGCTTGGGGTCTTGAGGCCTGACTTTCGATTCTGATTGCATATGGGCTCGAGTGTGGACTGTGACTCCTACCTCTGAGACACGGCTCTTACCTATAGAATTTCCCTTTACTCGTGGGAGACGACTCTTTAATATGGCTTTTTAGAGATGTGACTTCTGCCCTAGGACATGATTGTTGATGGATACATATTGAAGTGGACTGCTAGGAAAACCCGTCTGTATCTTCTGAGATTAGCAAACTTAGGCATCTCTTGGCCAAGGCTTATTATTATTATTATTATTATTATTATTATTAGCGTTATTATTATTAATTCATTATTATTATTATTATTATAGCAACTTACGAATGAAGAATTGTGTATGTGCGTGTGTGTGTGTGCGTGTGTGTGAGTGACAGAAGGAAGGACAGATAGACAGACAAACAAACGATGTGATCCACACACAGACATAGGGAAAACTGTGAGACACTCACAGTCCACGGTAAAACGTTGTGACACATACAACACATTATGATATATACAGTCACACACGCACAAATGTTGCGACACACATTCGCAGTAAGAGTCATGCCGGTACTCACACATAGTGACATACAGGTACTGTCACAGGTACACAGTCGCATGAATGTACGGTGACATGCGCGCACAAACGCTGTGACATACAGGCCACAGTGGGAACGCGAAGCAGTGACACGGGGTGCACAGTGCAAACGCAGGCACAGTGGCATACCTGGATATAAGGGATCACACAGAACTGTAGGGTAAGCCATCATGCAGTTACCGTGATGCTAGCATGGTGAGAGGCACAAGGGGCGCATTCACCTGCGCAGTCACACAAGGACTGCGACACGCCATGGCGCAGTCATAACACCAACACATCGTCTCACGGGGATGCATACGCAAGTGACACGATATCACACAGTGGGACACATACCTACACATTGGAACAGATACGAACACAATGACAAACACACAGACAGAGAGTCACATGCCAGGTGACACAAATACACAGCCGCACACGAATGTAGTGAAAACGCTATCGCGCTTTGAAACAGACACTCGTACACTGTGTCACACACACACAGATACACACCCGGGCCCCAGCAAGCCTTGTGCCCGCCCTAAGTGAAGGCGGGCCAGACCTATGACCGCCCTAAGTGAAGGCTGGTCAGGACATCTACGAACAGGGCCTTTTCCTTTCAACATTTTCGTAAAGTGGGTATCAGACGTTTTGCAGCATTGACGTTGTAGGCCGATGGGAAAGCGACAGTGCCACCAATGAGGTTGGGCTCACAAAAGGGGAACCAGAAGATGGCCTGCATATGGACAGCGGCCCTGGCCCAAAAGGCACAACTGTACAGCATGGGCCACATCTGGGTTAGGCCTGGGCGCAGGGTCTAGGTCTGAAACGCAGGCTCAAAGCAGGCCACCCACACGCAGCATTGGCATATAGGCGGAGGATGCGAGTGGGCAGGGGTCGTGGCCAATACGGGCATTGCTGGCACGCTGAGCAAAGGCAAGCTGTTGCGCTGTGCATGGCTGCGGTGCGCTGGGATGAGGCAGGCTAGCACTAAGTTGTAGGGCGCTGCCTACACACAGGAACTCAGGAGGCCATAGACGGGGCGCATGAGGGTGCAGTAGAAGCGAAGAACGAAAATGGTTCTTCGGAGGTGAAGGACGCTGTGTGGGTTATCCAGGAAGAGTATGGGTGAAGGGAGGACGTACCTGGTAGAGAAGGACTCGACAGTGGTATTGACGTCATCACTTGCTGGTCATCAAATTGTCTGGTTGCTTCCCTGTTGTAGCTGTAATATTGGATTGTAGAGTAGATGAGGCATCGGGCGCCATTCCGGAGAAAAGAACTACGATGGGTTATGCTGTTGGTACTGCCCGAATGGGCTTGGGCATTGACTCAAGATTCTACTGTTTCGTTCTCAAATGGATGTTTACTCAGTTCCCTGTGTTGTCTACTCTGGCTTTGACTACTTGGACTGCAGTATGATGCTGCGATTTGGATTACTGGGCTTCGTCCGCATTCATGACCCTTGCATTTTTTTTTTTTTTACTACTATTATTATTATTATTATTTATTATTATTATTATATTATTAGACTCTCATGTCCATACTTTTCATGCATACAAATGGCAGCACAACAAACCGGCAATGTACGCCCGCACAATGCTAAAAAATATGGCAACCGGACAAGAATTCACTTTCAATGGCTGTAGCGACACACCGCCCAACATCACACTATGCACATACACTCGACCATACTGGACATCTCACACATGATGTTGTACGCTCACACAACACGCATGCCACTGAACACTCTGGGCATCCGCTGAGCACTGTTGCCTAAGGCACTGTAGCAGCACTTCCTCATGGGTCCGCAGGAATGAGTGAATGGTTGTGCATAGCCTCTAGATTTATACTTCTGCAACTCATTGGTCTATCCTGATTCCCTGGTCACGGTATACACAGTCCCAGAGGGTACTTGCTGGGCTGGACTGGGGCTGACTGGTCCGGTGCCGTTGGCCGCATAACATTGCACCACAGATTCGCCATGGTCACGCATACATGGGACACAGACTATGACATACGCAAAGAGACACAGCCCATGACGGACACAGCAATACGCAGAGAAAGACACGTACACACCAAGAGTGAGACAGTTCGAGAGAGAGAAAATAAAGAAAAGAGGGAAGAGAAAGCGTACCGGCTTAGAATTGCAGTCTGCACTAGTAGTGACATAATATAGATGGGACTTCACTATCGCAGTAGGCCTGTTGCGTCAGTGCAAGTATAGGAGGGTAGGCAAGATGTATAAATTGGGCATTGGGCACCAGACATAGAAGAGCGACCATGAATAGTGAGTTGGTATAGGCCTCAGGGCTTGAGCATTGACTTATTACTCTATTATATTGCTCAGTTTGGATGAAGGCTTAGTACCATGATGTTTGCTGCTGGTATATACCTACTCAGACACCTATGCGATCTCACAGCCCGGGTTCGGATATCATTTCGCTCTCATGTTCCTTGTTATTTATTAGTATTATTATTATTATTATTATTATTATTATTTTTATTATTAATAATACTATTATTATTATTAATATTATTTTTATTATTATTTATATCATTTGAGATCACATGCTTGGATATGAATCAGAATCGGACAGGGGTGCGAGGCAACGGAGCGAAGGAGGGGCGCCAAAAAGTATGATGACTCTTCCATCCTTCATCCTCCTTCGTTTTCTCATGCCTACACCCCACATAAGCACACAACCATCTTCAAGCAACATGAGTAAACGTAGTATTTTCCGATGGCTTACTGAGATCAGTGTTCATGCACAAAGGACTCTCATTCCTCAATTGATCCATGTAACAGGGCGATTGCGGGAGCTTTGCCGGAGTTGAGGCGGAACTCATGAGGCAGGGAATGACAAGGTACGTTGCTTCGACCCAGATGCTATCTCATACAGGTTATCGTTAGGACAATAATCATAAGGGTTAGGGACTCATAATCAAAACTCTTAAAATCGTGGATTGCGGGTAGAGAAAAAGGGTGGCTGAGTGTGAAACTGATTGCTACAACAATCTGGCTATGGGCATTAATCGGAGGTATGGATACAGGCTATCAGACCTCTCGCGATCATTCTCTCTATATCCCATCCAAACAGATGATGGAAACCTTGGTTTGAGTTGCCATAATTAACTGTCATGAATCCCACCGATCATTGCTCATTATTCATCTGATCCAGCAATAAGTCTCCAAACTAACAACGATTGAAGGCTCGAATGTCATCAAAGGCGATGACTTGAGCCAAAGGTAAGACTTGTGTGGAGGTAAGAATAGCAGGGAAGCCTGCCTTAACTCCAAATGAGCCTTACGCTTGGTCAGTGGTAAGTGCAGGGACCCTTAGACACCCGCCTTATTGAGGGCAAGCCAGTAATAAGAGTAGCAGGGGAATCCTGTCTTATCAGTGACTAGTCTGATATAAGAGTTGTGTGGTTTCAAAGACACCAGCCTTATCATTAACCAACTTAACATTTTTTCCAGTGATAAGAGTAGTAAGGATCCTTGGACACCCACCTTATTGAGGGCAAGCCACTGATAAGAGTAGCAAGGGAATCCTGTCTTATTAGTGACTAGTCTGATATAAGATTTGTGAGG
>BFEA01000356.1:363127-408570 GCA_003427395.1 Chara braunii | reverse complement strand
GACTAGTCTGATATAAGATTTGTGAGGTTTCAAGGACACCTGTCTTATCATTGATTAAACCTAACATTCTTTTCAGTGGTAAGAGTAAGCGAGGACCCTTGGACACCCACCTTATTGAGGGTTAGCCAGTGATAAGAGTAGCAGGGGAATCCTGTCTTATAAGTGACTAGTTCGATATAAGAAGTTGTGAGGTTTCAAGGACACCTGCCTTATCAATGAGCGTCCTAGGGCTTAGTCAGTGATAAGAGTAGTAAGGATCTTTGGGTACCCGCCTTATTGAGGGCTAGTTAGTGATAAGAGTAGCAGGGGAATCCTGTCTTACCAGTGACTAGTCCGATATAATAAGTTGTGAGGTTTCAGGGATACCTGCCTTATCAGTGGCTAGCCATAGGATAAACCTACCGCTAAAATGTGCTTGGCACACAGGGGCCAAGGTCCACTTAGTTGCCTTTGTCCAACAAAGCTTCAGTAACAAGTGGATATATCATATATCCTGAATGGTCTGTTATACCACCGCTAACTTTCTCCACAATCTGCGTTGTTCAGTTGTAACTATCTATGATTCTACTGAAAGGGGATAACTGAGATCTTGCCTAAGAGAAAGACTATCAATTCATCTGATTCCTTTCCATGAGATTTTTTTCTCAAGTTGGATTGATGATGTGTTCATGTGTGTTAGGGGAAGGATGGGAACTCAGATAGGGTAATCCCAAAGGGGATAGGAATAAGGATACTGAAAGGGGTATGGAAAGTTTGTTGTGACAGTAAAAAGGGGGTAAATTATTATTCACTACGTGAAGCGGAATGGGCAACAGCCCAAACAATTAGTTAAGAATAGTAGGAGTCAGACAGGGAACACAGAGTCTAGAAGGAACTTTCTAGATCTCAGTTAGAAAGAGAGATGTTAAGATTCTCTTGGGTTGTGTTGTGTCTACAGGTTTCGACACTTCGGAGAACTTACGGGGAAATTCGTAAGAGCAGCAATTATGTTATCTCTGATAACAGGTCGGTAGAACTCCGACTCAACTTCCACCCATGGCTTGACACCCACACCTAAGACAAGACCTACGAAGGGAACAGATAAATCTTCCCCCTGTATATATGCCTAAATTATCCAAATCATACTCAAGAGTCTTCAAAATGTGTGGGGCTGGGGTAAAATGGAGTCAGGGTTAGGAAGGAATGTTGTTTTCAAGGGTTTGGGGCGTGAGTGGCATGCTGTGAGTGGGTTCAAGGTTGACACTCGCAACGCATTCTGTGTCTGCATTTGTATGTGTGTATGTGTTTTCCTACATCTGCGCAAGTGTTGGACATTTGTATTGTCTCCTGAGTTTGGGATCTTCTAGAAATTCGGGCAAAGAAACACGACAATTGTGAAAGTGAGGTCCACCGCTCAGTCAGCTCCTCTGATTTACATACATATATATATCGATATATACTTGTGAATGAGATCGTAGGCTGGTCGGTACCTAGGAAGTCATTTTGTCTGGGACTTCTTTTGAGAAGAATGAGAGATTACTAAAGGCTTGACTCTGACATTTTTATAAGGTCAACAAAGGAAACATAAAATCATTGTCTTAAGCTAGCGAAGTGTGGAAGACTGTCCAAGAAGTCGACCTAATTAGATAGTCGGTCCGGAGAGTTAGCATCTCGGGGCTCGACATACGGGTCTGTCTTAAGGCGTTCTACCGCGCGTATGTCTATGTTTTGGCGATCGAGAAAACGTCCTCGGTTGGCCTACCTCTGCGATTGCATATTAAAGTCTTCGTATGTGGGTCAGTAGCTCGGCAGGGATACGCCCACCTAAGGGATGGTGACAGCTCCCGCAGGTGGAGGTATGTTGTACCTCGCGGAATCCCTAACCTGTCGTAGGGAGTCGCGAGAGGTATAGCACGCGCGCACGGTCGGAGTTGGTATGGCATAAAGTGACAAAAAGAAACTCCTGCGTGACACGACCGTGAGGTCCAACACCAAAAACTTTACTTTACGTCTGGGTGTGGGACCGTCGCGCGCGACAGGTGACGTCGTTGCCGGGGATCTCGCTTCTAGCCGAGGTCCTTAGTGAACGAACTCGGGTAAAGCAAGATCCAGGCAGAATGACAATTATTAAAAGGTTAGTAATTAACTAAGACTTTAATAGCTAATGACGAGTAGTTGGTCCGAATAAATCGGTGTGTAAGATGGGGACTAAATACACATAAGTACGATTGTCCTACTTATACTAAGGGTTAGCGAATATGGCACCTAAGGGACGTGGGACAGGAACTGGTAGAGGAAGAGGCGGCAGACAAGTGAAGGCGCCTGAAAGGCCTGTAGACTTGACTAGAGATAGGGAAGAGTGGAAAGAAAAATGATGAAGGAGTAGAAGAGAAGGACAAAGGGTTAAGGGCGAGACGGTATCGGGAGGAGAGGCGTATGCATACCCCAGATCCTGATAAGATGGCTTACTATTCGTATAGGTACGCAAGGCATTACGGAGAATCTCCGTCGCGCTTCGAGCTGCCTAGTCGATCGCATCATAGCCCTTACCCACCATCTGAAGAGAGGCATTTCGCTATCCTCTCCCCGCCTTACCAACAGGGGACCCGCGGGGCACCAAGGATGCCTGATCCTCCTGTAGTTGCACAGTCTACGTCTCCTGATAGGAGGATGTACATATCGCTTTTAATGTTTCTACTATGTCAAATAGAGATTTGTGGGTTAGTAACATACTGTACAAAAAAATTATATAAAGGTTTAAAAATATCAAAGGAGATGATGGGATAGAAAGGGGAATCAGTCAAATATTGGGATTATAAGTCCACTAGCTAAAATAAAACAGATGTGGGTTGGATTGTGTTGTGTAGTAGGTGGGGTATACCAAAGAAAAGAAGATGGCTTCTACCCGATATCAAGTCACGATCAGGGAGCCCGTGCAAATGAGGCGTGGCCTGATGATGAATCTTTCAAGTCGTCATGTGGAGAACGAGGAGACGGGGTATTGTTGGGGGATTTTTGTAGAGGAACAAACTTTCATTTGGATCGAGTCTGGATGGGTTAGAGGCGAAAATCACGTAGTAGAAAGGGTTACCGTGTATCTTTCTTCGGAGAAATTGCAAACTATCATAATAAATTTAGTCTTAGGAATTGATCGATTTCTTTCCAGACTATTGTGGATAGCAGAATCCATGCTCGAGTCTAGGAGAAGAGATGCAAGCTTGAATGGGTTTGAAGGAATGATAGGAACTGTAAGGGTAAGAAAGGCAAACGATTTTCTTCCGCCAGCAGCATATCTAGGAGGGACTCTTCCTATATTCATCGTAGATGCAACCTTCGGAGGAAGGACCCGAGTGGAAAAGGCTGCGGAGGCGCAATGGCAATACCTTAGAGAGAATATTACACATCTACCCCTCTGCTGGTATACTACATATACCTAGAGATAGAGCATTTGATTGAAGGAAGGGATCCTCAAGACATACTAGCAAGGATCGACTCATATGCACGTCAGCACGATTGGGAAAATGTGCATGTCTACTGGGAGGAATTGAAACAGGGGATCCTCGATCAAATAGAAAGAGGTGCTCAAGGAAGACTGAGATAGAAAATTGTTAAGAGACGGGGAAATTGAGCCGTTACTAAGAAGAGAAGGGTTCTTTCTTTGGTTGTTGTAACAGGTATACCAGGACGGCTCCTTTGATGTGGTTCGCTGATCGGAGCTTCCTGATCAACCTGCCAGAGCCAAGGGAAGGAGGAGTCAAAATCACAGTACCGAAGAGGACAATAGATTTGGATGAGGAAATGGAGTCATGGTGTGGGATACTGATAGGACAGGAAGCCTTCCTTTAGATAGAATTTGGGTGGACCACAAAGGAAAGACAGGCAATAGTGAAAGTAACCCTTTATCTACCAGCCCTTCTCTGGAGGGCATACTCGATCGATCTTGCGATAGGAGAAAGTCACCCCGTCTCTAGATGCGTGTTGATAGCCGGAATGGCCCTTGACTCATTTTCAAGGAGAATGTATTGGGGAGAAGAAGGAAGAGTTATAAAATCAATCGAAGCAAAGTGGGCCACTGAGTTCGTATATCCTACAAGGTGTATTAAAACCACGTTTCCGAGCTTCATAATTGATAAAGCATTTTGGGGGATTGAGAATGTAGAACGGGCAGTACTCGCAGCCCGATCTGTTCCAGAGATGGGCTTCGAATTCGAGGTATCGGAAGTTGTTTACCGCCTATACTTGAAGATCTCTCGACCTACTGGCGCAATCTTTGTCGGGAAGCATGTATTGAAGAATTTATAGATGAAATTTCTTCCTTATTTGGTATGGTTATAAGCTTTTGGCACGGGGACTGGGTGCTCCTAGAAGAGATACTCGGTTGAGAGAAAAGGGATATGAGAAGTCGCATAGGGTAAGTGACAAGAATAAAGGTCACGACAAGATAGTGACGAAGAAGGTGGATCAGTGGTCGTTTTGTTTGTCTTAACAGGGTCTACAGTCTAGCAGGAACCAAGAAGAAAAGAGGGAAAGAGATGGGTGAAGCCGGCGCCAATGGAGATCCGTCGATCACCGCGGCGGAAATCGCCAAGTTGCTGGAAAAGAGGACGATAAAAAGATCTAACTTACCAAGGATAGACATCTTCCCATTCAAAGGGGATAGGGTGACACATTGGTTGGAACTACTCGAGCAAATATTCAACCAATTGACCCCAGCCGAGAAGTTTGCCCAATTATTCGAGTACGTATGGTGGGAGTGCACCTCTGACATAGAAGAGGTAGTGAAAAAGTCCAACAATGATTGGGCTGAGTTTAAGAGGGGCATGCAAAAGACATTTAAGCTAGGAGATGGCCTGCTCACAATTGACCATCTCTATAACATGAACAGAGATGACTTCACCACAATCAGGGCATTCGCCAATACATTCGAAAAGACAGCCGAAAGGGTCCCGGGGTTGTTTGAAGAGATGCAGTGCGTCATTTTCCTAGGGAAATTCTCTGGGTATGAGGCAATGGAACTAACTCGAGGAGAAGCCGCTGGGAGAAAGACAACCTGGGATACCATTTAAAGAAACATCGTGGCAGGAGACATGGACGAAGTGTTCCATCACCAAATCAAGGTCGAACGAAAGAAGAGAAAGGCAGTAGGGACGCTCCAAGGAACGGATAGTATACTTGGAGGAATGTTGAGCAATATGGCAAATGAGATAAAAGAGCTTAGGAAAAGAGTGGCCCCGTCGAAAGTCTTAACAGTGACACAACCGTCAGGAAAGAGGAGGAAGGAAGAGGAAGATGGAGAGGAAGAGGTTGAAGAAGGGGAACCCGAAGGAATGGGCAAATTGACCAAGAGTCAGAGGAAAGCTAAAAATATCGCTATCGGAGGACAAGGCTCAGGAAAAGGACAAGTTACTCAACAAGCGATAGTCTAGTATGGACATGAGCCATCAACGAGCACAGCGCAATATGGTCAATGGCCCGTGGGTCCGCCTATGGGAGCATGGCCTGGGTACTTTCCGGTAGGGCCATGGCCTACGCAGGGTTCGTATCCCATGTTACCCCAGAATCGGAATTTGGGAGGAGAACAAAACACGGGACAACTCCAACTAACGGGGCAGAACCAAGCGGGATCAAGTCGCCAGGGTGACCAAAACCAGAACAGGTCCCAAGGACAAGGACAGGGGCACGGACAAGGACGTGGAAGAGGTAGGAATGGTGGTAGAAATCAAGGACCAGGGGAACGAGGAGCATGTAACAGAGGAGGTGGAAACCAAGGTAGGAACTAGGGACAGCCCCAAGGGGGTGCAAATCCAGTTGGACAGGAATACCAACAAGGGTATGGTCGTGGATACGACCAAGGCTATGGAAGGGGGTATGGTAGAGGAAACAGACAATGGAACGGACAAGGATATGGCAGGGGGTGGATTGATTACAGTGAATGTATCTGTACCCACTGCGCGATCAAAGGACACACGGTTAAACGATGTTATGTTAGGAAGTTTGACGAGCGTGAAGCGCTCATAACATCAAACATGGAGGGCGAGGTGTTCGACAAAAATGGTAGGGTGATAGATCCTGAGATTCCAAGGGGCACAAGGGAAGAGGCTCTTCGTGTGGCCACACTTGGTCCCAACGCACCAGGAATGTTCCGAATTTGGCAGGAAAGGGAAGAACCAGTAGTGCAGGTGGAAGATATAACTAACTTGGAAGAGAAAGTGAATAGGATGGAGATTGGAGAAGACAAGGGAGACGTATCGCTGGTGGAAGAAGAAACAGAGGAGGAAGACGTTATGGCTAACATCAGAGACACGTTCGATAGGATGGAAGACTTGGTAGACAAAATGCAGAGGCTACATCTGAGGCTTCAAGGGATATGTAAAGAAGCAGGAAAGGAAGGAGTTGGATGCCCAAAGGTATTCACCATGGGGCGTGGGGGAACGGGAGATGGGCCCAATGAACCCAACCCGATAATGTTGAGAGCCAATATGGCCGCAAGGAACAGTGGAAGTCAGAGAAGTATGAGAGGAATGATTCCATTCGCTACAAGAAGACCCGCAGGAGGGTTCCTCAAACGGAACAAGCCCAGGCTTCCCAGCCAGCAGGAGAAGAACCACCTATCACGGTAGAGGGTGATGAGGATGAGGATGAGAAGATTAGGGAGGGAGAAGAAAGGCAGGCAGAGATAAGGGCTAAGAGAAGAAAAGGTGAAGCTAAGGAAGGAAGATCAAAAGGGGATACGGGACCAAGCAAGAAGAGAAAGTACCAAACCTCGATCGAAGAAGGGGTGGATCTGGAAGGCCTGATGAATAAACTGCTGGAGGGGCACAATGAACTATTAAACCTGAAAGAAATCCTCGCTTTAGCTCCTAAGTTAAGAGAGATGGTGAAGACTAGGTTATCACGCCGGAGAGTAGCCTCGGTCCGAATGGAGGATTTAATTCCGAAGGAGGCTAACTAGAGCGTGACAGGAAGCAAAATGGACTGGAAATTTGTGGGAACAGGGTTCATTGATATTATGATAAAGGGAAAGATGTATCCTGGGATGGTTGATACCGAGGCACAAATGAATATTGTAAATGGGAAAACCGTGGTAAGACTAGGGTTGGAGGTGGATGAGAATGATTGCGGGTTCCTCAACGGAGCCAGCGGCAAGACCGGATACACTGGTGTCGCATCAAATGTGGTCATAAAAATAGGAAGAGTCAAGGTACGTACGTGCTTTTACGTCATGCCCAACTTGGACCTTCCAATATTGCTGGGAAGGTCATTCCTGTGCAGATCTGAATCAGTCATTATGAACAAGCATGACGACACTATGTTCGTCATCTTGTGCGATCCTACCTGTGGGAACTTCGAGGTTATTACCTGTAGGAACACAGGCCCGCACAGCTCGAAGAACAGGCTCAATGCAGGATCTTACACGTTCGAGGAATCTGAGAGTAGAAGGAAAGAATTGAAATGGGAAGAAGAAGAAGAGGAGTCAGATGATGAAGAAGCCAAATGACTTGTATTAAGTCTAACAAATATCAGTGACGCAGTGAAACTGGTATCGGCTTATAGGATGACTGATCCGGACGCAGTCAGGGCACTCACAGAAAGAATCCAGGACGATCCGGAAGGAGGAAGGGTCGACCTCATTTACCGGCTGCCTCCTTCTACTCAGATGATAGTGCCGCATGCGCCGAATGCTCAAGCTGCCGGTCAACATTTTTTAGGGGTGGGCTCAAGCAGGGCTCCAAAAGGAGGTACAAGACGGTAGATAAGAAGAGCCACCCTGTGCCAGTTCTACTGAGTCAAGAAGAAGGGGTGTATTATGATCAGGAAAGAGAACTGATACAGCGAATGAGGGAACGCATCCAGAACGGGCCTTGTCGTATCGACGATGAGACTGAGAAATAACTGATAATAGGGGAACCTGGTTTTCTGACAAGGCAAGAGGAGGACTTGGTAAAAGAAGTGATATGTGAAAAACATGGGGCATATGCGTTCAACGATGATCAACGTTGAAGGTTGGATGTGGACAAGATAGAAATGATCCGTATTCATACAATACCCCATGAGCCATGGAATGTCCGAGGGGCTAAGTATCCCAATCCTGAGGATCGCAGAAGGGTGGTAGAGTACCTAGATGGGAAGATCCGCATGGATGTGGCAGGGTACTCAAGTGGACCATATGCCTCTCCCTGGTTCTGTTTTGTAAAGCCAAATGGAGTTCTCAGATGGGTGCAAGACCTCCAACTGAACGCGGTAACTGTAAGGGATGCAGGGGGTCTGCCCAATGCTGACCAGTTATCAGAAGCTTGTGCAGGTAGGTCGATTGTGTCCCTCATCGACCTCTACTCTGGATATGATCAGTTTTCAGTCTATCCGGCAGACCGTCCCATCACGGCGATGCACACGCCAAGGGGATTAGTCCATATGAATGTTGCGCCGCAAGGATGGACCAATGTTGTGGCCATGGTGCAACGAAGCATGATCAGGGTAATGCAGCCAATCATCCCTCAGATCACCGAGCCATACATAGACGATCTTGTCGTCAAGGGCCCGATTGAGAAGGATGAGTCAAAAGTGGCTCCAGGGGTAAGAAAGTTTGTGTGGGAACATGTTCAAGGGTTAAGAGAAGTCTTATCTCTGCTAGAAGAGTACAACCTCACCGCCAGTGGTGTGAAGTCAAGACACTGCGTGAAAGAGGTAACCATTCTATGATACATTTGCAACGAGCACGGTCGGCGCCCTGATAAGAAGAAGACCAATAAAATCCTGGAATGGCCTACTCCTTTCAGAAATGTGGGTGAAGTTCGAAGTTTTTTTGGTACTTGTGGGTTTTGGAGGAGATTCATAGAAAGATTTGCTAGCAAAATATAGCATCTAAGGAAGCTAGTCCGGAAGGATCAGGAATGGGAATGGGAAAACCATCAAGAGGAAGTGGTGAAGGAATTGAAGAAGGATCTCAGAGAGGGAGGTCTGGTACTAGGGGTACCAGACTTTGATGCGACTATGGAAAGACCTTTCATAGTTGAAACTTACGCTGGACCAACCGCCCTGGGAGGCGTCTTGATTCAGACAGACAGTGAAGAAAAGGAGAGGCCGCTGAGGTTTGAAAGCAGGACACTGAACTCGGCAGAAAGGAACTACTCGCAGTTTAAAAAGGAAGTTTTTGCGGTCCTATATTGCCTAAGGATCTTTAGGCATTACCTCTTTGGGAGGAGGTGTGTACTCAGGATCGATCCTACGGCACTTGTGTACTCGCTCAAGAATTTCTCGCCCTCATATCCAACCATAGTCAGATGGCTCACCTATATCTGGATGTTCGACTTCTAGTTAGAACGGATCCCTGGGAACAAAAACAGGGCGGATGGCATGAGCAGAATTGAGTGGTGAAATCAAGGGGAATCTAATGAAGAAACGCCTCTGGTAGACGGGTTTTTGGACGAAGGGGAAGACATGCGAACTCACGTGAACTGTTGGTTTATGTTTGTCGAGAGTAAGGAAATGAGGAGAGGAAATCCGATGTGGCATCCGCCCCCATAATTTATGAGAGAACCTTCCCCGATACTCACACCATTAGAGGAGGATGACCCTTGGGGCGAGAGAAATACGGAATGGATGATGGAGTTGGCCCTTGCAGAGAATTATAGGATAATTGATTAGCCACGAACGATCGAAGCATGAGTCTAACAGACTGACGAACAAGTAGTCATGATGGGAAGAATGTACTATCTGACAAATTCGCTATTACAAGTCCAAGCGAATGATGAAAGAGGAATTGTGAAGGCCGATGAGATAGTTATTGGGGATGATTACGAGTTTGATGAAGAGAAGGAAGGAGAGTTCGAATAAGAAGAAATTTCAGAGGAATTCAAGGAAGAGGAGTAAGAAGGATTCTATTTAGAAATGGGGTTGCTCCTCTCAGGAGATAAAAGAGAGAGAGAAGTGAGTGAGAAGACTCTCAGGATAAGAGATCACTATGTGGTGAGAGGTGGTCACTTGTTCATCAGGGATAAGAGGGGGCCGCCACGACGTGTCGTGTGTGGAAGGAATCGCCAGATTGACATAGTAGCTGCGTTGCATGATGCGATAGTCGGAGGACGTCGGAGTTTCGCAGCTACTTATAAGAAGGCTATGGTGCTCTACTAATGGGAAGGAATGTTCGAGATGACGCGAAAATACTGTGAATCATGCATGCCCTGTCAAATTCGATCGCCTATCAGGTACAAGAAACCTCTGCATCCTAGATATATCAAGGAAGTAGGGGCGGTGGTTCACCTGGATCTACTGGGTATGCCACTAGGTCTTGGAGGATATAACTATATATTTGACGCCAGGGACAACCTTACAGGGTTCGTTGATGGCAGAGCAATCATGAATAAGACCGGGGCAACGCTGGCGGATTGTATTAAGGAATATTATCTCAGATATCCTTTCGTATTGGAATTTATAATGGACAGGGGGTCTGAGTTCACATGTGGGGAAGTGAAAGAATTGCTGAAGGAATTGGGGGTCAATGGCAATTATACGACTCGGGCCCATCCATAGGCGAACGCACCGGTGGAGAGAGGCCATAGCACAATTACTAACTTACTGGCCAAATGGACCAGTGGAAAGCCGAATCTCTGGCCAAAGTTCCTAACAACAGTGTTCTTTGTAGAGAACATCACTGTAAAAAGGATGACCGGGTATGCACCTGCGACACTCTGGTATGGGCGTCACGCCACATTTCCTATTGAAAGCTTCCTGAAGAGTTGGTGCAGGCAGGACCTGAAGAATAACTTAACTTTGGAGGAACTGCTATGTCTAAGGGCAAGGCAGATCAGCGCCACTGAAGAAAGGGTGCAGGAAGCAGCCATGAACATTGCAGACAGCAGAGGAAAGGATAAGGAAAGGTAGGACAAGCTACCTAGGGTAAGACTCAAACCTCCAGAAGTTTGGCGAGACAGTATTACTCTACGATTCCTCTCTGGAAATGCAGTGGTCGAGGAAATTGGACAAACGGTGGCTAGGACCATTCAAAGTCAGGAGACAGGGACTTCATGGGGCATATGAGCTGGAAGAGATGGATGGGACTCCAAGGAAGGACTGGGTCTCAGGATCTAGACTGAAGAAGTTCCGAGTTAGAGAAGAGGTAAGCTCAGCTACGATACGGAAGTTTGGATAGATTGGGAAGATATTTAGGCATGCATATGTGTAGCAGTTCTTATGCGGGTATGTACCCAATTGCCCAAGATTATGCTCATACATATATGGCTACATACATACATATATATATATGTATGTATGTGTACGTACGTGGATGCAGAGGGGTAAGTGGGGATATGTGCGTATATGTAAGTATCTGATAAAGGAGGGCATTGTCAACTTCTGTTAACAAGGAATGTTGCCTTGGTGATAATGTGACCCTCATACCTGTCATTTGCTCCTTCTCTGTGTGCAGGCGTGACCCTTGAAAAGAAGAGGCCATGGCGCAAAGAGGAGCAGTGGCGGGGCCCTCTGGACCTGCCTTGAGAAAGGGAGGGCAGAGGAGGGAACAAAGAATCTCAAGGAACCTGGAGGAGCTGCCCATTTACAGGGCTGGAGATAGCCTGCGAGTTTTTCTGCGAGACCTTGAGGAGTACGCCTTCAGGAGAGAATAGGGTGACAAGGAGAAGATTGCGAATGTGAGTGGAGCAGGAATGTACAAGAGAAGGTTTGAAGGAGTGGTAGCAGGATGCACAAGATGGAGGGTATGCAAGGTGAGACTATGAAGAGACATGGGGGAATTCCCAAGGGATGATGTGGAGGATGATTTAAGGTTTGATGAGACCAATCTGGAAGACTTTATTGAGAGCTTGCAGCTGGATGCTGAGAGGGGCGAATGAAGCGAGGAGGAAAAGAGGAAGCAGTTGATCGCAAGATCAGACAAAGGCGAAAAGGAGGAAGTAAGAGAAATTATGGAAGGGAGTCGGACCTGGAAAAGGATAACGGCAAAGTTGTCGATGACCTACACCCAGTCCAGGCAAGACCAACCGAGAAAGAAAAGGCTGTAATTGAAGGGGCTATGGATTGGAAGAGAGGTGACTGAGCCACAGGGGAAGGAGGAAGAGAATGAAGAAGAGGATAATGTACCTCTGAAGAAGTTGAAGAACAAGGCGAGGGTCTCCCCCAAAAGCAGCAGCAAGGAATCTGAGCAGGCTGAGGAAGATGAACAGGAAGAGGAGGAGGCAACAGAGGAGAGGAAAAGAAGCATGGGGGCCAGTATGGTACCAAGGAAAAAGAAACTTGGAAAGAAAAGGACAATTAAGAGTGGAAGGAAAGAGGTACAAGAAAGGGTGAGTAAAAAGGGGAAGGAGTAGAAGAAGATGAAGAGGGAAGGGAGGTCAAGGGAGGAGGCAAGGCTCCCAAAGTCAAGAGAACTAAGAAAAAGAGGCCGATTGGGGACAAGGAAGAGACAAGTGGGATAGGAAAGAAGGAAGATGAGAAGGATGGCCAGGTGGAGAAGTTGATGAGAGATATGGAAGAAATGAGGAAGGAAGTGAGGGAATTGAAGAAAGAGAAGGAGGAATTGCAAAAAGAAATGAGCCAATTGAGGGTCACCCTGAATGTGCGGAGCAGAGAACTGGAAGAGGAAGTGGCCACAAGAGGTAAGATGAAAATAAGGGTGGATGATCTGGTTTCTGAGGTCAGTGTGCTAGGGCAGGACTTGGACAATGAAATCTCAGAAAGAAAGAAGTTGGGACAAAGGTGAGAGAAAAGATGGGAAGAGATATTGAGAGGAATGAAGGAACCCAGATTGAGCCAACAGGGGAAAGAGAAGAAAGCCACAGAGACGGTGAAAAGAAAAGGGGGTAAAGAGAAGGGGGCACAGACTGAGGAGAAGAAAGAAGAGTCTCCTGCACCAGAAAAGGACGTAAGTGAGAGTGTGGTTATGCCTCTGCAAGGACAAGGTAAAAGGCAAAGGGAATCCCAGTTGGACTCTCCAAATTGTGGCTGAAGATCAGGCTGAGACTTCAATCCAGCTAGACACAAAGAGAACCAAGCCTAGCATGGTTGGACAGAGATGTTTCTTCTCCGCTCAGGAAGGGCACCTCAGGGATGAGTGTTCCATTCTAGCAATTTATATAAAGGAAGGAAAAACCAAATATGATAGTCATAAGAGATTGGTGGCCGACACAGGGCAGACCATTCCCAGGATACCTGAGGGAGGCAGGGTAACACTTCACAGGATACTGGGACTGCTAGTTGATTTCTAGTCCTCTATTAAAAATAAGTAGCAGTAGTTGTCTCGTTGAAACGAGATACTTGGTAGTTAGTGGTAGGAAAGCAAAGGGTAGAGCGCGCGAGAAAAACGGGAGAGACAACTCGTAGGGGGAGAAGAACCACGAAGGAAGAAGGAAAGGGAACGTGGAGAAGGAGAAAGGTGGTCGCACGTAAGAGAGAAGGAGAAGAGAAAGTAGAAGGAGAGAAGAGAGAAGGAGGAGGAGAAGGAAAAAAGGAGTAAAGGAGGGAGGAAGCAAAGTGCCGAAAACACTTACCTGTGGAACGGCAGACCATCGATAATGAGGTGTAGCGGCGAAAACAACTCGACGACGATTACGACGAACTGACTACGTGCCAGCGACGACAACGAATCAGACGACGACGGGAGAGAGAAGACAGGTGAGTCGATGATCACTCGACTTACTTCATAGAACTCCCATGAATAAATAAATAAATAAATAAATAAATAAAATAAACAAATAAATAAATAAATTTGGATGAATCTACCCCTACGGCATGGTAATATGCATGCAACTCCAGCGTGTGTGTGTGTGAGAAGGAAGGAGAGATAGAAAGTTATTCTTCCTCTTCTAAGTCCGCCATCTCTTCTTTACCCTCTCACTATCTAACTTCCCGGTATCTGCGGACTACGAGAGAGAGGGAGAGTTAAGCCTCCAATGTGCAGCTCGCTACAAGCTACGTGGATCGATAGAATGAGCAAACGAAAACAGGCAGTATATATTTCCACGTTTCAACGGAAGACTCATTCCATTTTTGCTCATCCTATCAATGAAGTGTGTGTGTGTGTGTAGGTGAATGAGAGAGAGAGAGTCTATAAGTCTCCTACCCGCTCCTCGCCGTGCGCTACTTGGATCGATAGAAAGAGCAAATCAAGAAAAGGCAGTGTATATCCTCCCGTTTCAGCAGAAGATTCATTCCGAGTTTCCTCATCCTATCGATGGAGTGTGTGAGTGTGAAGGCGATCGTGAATCGACCAAGGATGTGTGTATGTGAAAGAGAGGCTGACTGTTAGCTCCAAGTACAACGCATCCAAGTGATAATGCATCAGGTTGAAAAAATAGCTTGTATACATTCCATCTGTTTTATATTATTATTATTATTACTGTTATTATTATTATTATTATTATTATTATTGTTATTACTATTATTATTATTATTATCATTGTTATTTTATTATTTTATAATTACACATACGGGCTACAATTATGGTAAGATCACGAAGCATTTGTGCCAGCCATCACAATTGCTATATGACCGATGGTTCTTGTTAGCTCTTATTGTTATTTGAGCCACGAATATGACCAGATACGAGCGGATGTGCGTAAGAGGGAGAGAGGGAGGTTGTGAGTATGGAAGAGAAAGAGAGAGGGAGAAAGGTAAAAAAAGAGGAGAGAAAGTTCTTCTTCTTCATCTCTAAGTCCATCTCTCCCTCGCCCTCTCGCCGCCTGACTCCTCAGTATCAGCAGATTACGACAGAGAGAGAAAGAATTGTGACTCGAGACTTGACGACATTGGATCTAGACTCGACATCGGGATTCAGACATTTTGACGAGAGACTGTTTGAGCCTGTGCCGAAGACTTGGTGTGACGACATTCCCATCTTCCCCTCTCCTTCGTCTAAACACCCCTCTTCTTCGTTTGGGTATGGTATGGGCTGGCGCAGTCTTCCTGTGTAGAGCTCTAGACCCTTTACGCCATGGAAATGATGATGATGCTGTATATTCGAGGCTGCATTGCAACGTCGATAGTTCGGATCCAAGTGTCCCATTACGCTATCTCATACTTCTAGGAGAGGTCGGTTCGAGACCTAGTCAGCACCGATGCAGTAGGCTAAAGGGTGTGTGCGAATGTGTAAGGGAAAGTATGAGAGAGAAAAAAAAAAAAAAAAGGGTCGAAAAAAGGGGAAAGATAGGAGAATGTTGCTCGATTATCGGTCACTNCGAATGTGTAAGGGAAAGTATGAGAGAGAAAAAAAAAAAAAAAAGGGTCGAAAAAAGGGGAAAGATAGGAGAATGTTGCTCGATTATCGGTCACTCTAGCGCGTCAATGTTGGACGCGGTGCCTTTTCTATAGTGGCTTTATTGAAAAACTTTACGTACGTTTAATATTTTATTATTATTATTACAAAAACTATTATTATTGTCATTATTATTATCGTTATTATTATTACAATTGTTRTCATTATTACCATTATTAATACTAGAAATAGAAGAAGTATCAGTGTATATCTCCACGTTTCAGCAGTAGATTCATTCTGTTTTGCTCATCCTATCGATAAGAATGTGTGAGCATGCGCGCACGTATGTGTGTGTGTGTGTATGTGTGTGTGTGTGTGTGTGTATGTGTGATAGAGAGAGAGAGTCTTCATCCTTCCCTCTAAGTCCACCATCTCTCCCTCACTCTCTCGCTACCTGCAGACTACGAGAGAGAGAGAGATGGAGAAGTTGTGATGGGAGAGTGATCAAGGAGGAGAGGAGAAAAGAGAAAGGGGAGAGAAAGGAAAGGTAAAGGAAGAAAGAGAGGGATCGAAAGGAGAGAGAGAGGAGATCGAAGAGGGAAAGAAAGAGAAGGTAATTGTGCATGTGTGAGACTGAGAGAGAGAGACGAGGAAGTCTTCGACCTTGGCAATCAGCCCAGTCTCCAACTCGCACCTCGCCACACACTACCTGGATCGATAGAACGAGCAAAACAAAGGGGTAACAGTGTATGTTCCCACATTTTCATCGAAAGATTCATTTCGTTTTGCTTGTTGTATCGATGAAATGTGTGTGTGTGTGTGTGTGTGTGTGCGGGTGTATGGGTGTGTGTGAGAGGGAGAGGGAGAGAGACTATAAGTCTTCTACCTTGGCCAACAACCTTGTCTCCAGCCCCACGGCTTGACGCATGCTACTTGTATCGATAGAACGAGCAAATCAAAAGGTGACAGTGCATATCTCCCTGTTTCAGCAGAAGATTCATTCCGTCTTTACTCGTCCTATCGATGGAATGCATGGGTGTGAGACGTTCTTGATTCAACCAAGGAGAGAGAGAGAGAGAGAGAGAGATGAGAGAGTTTTTCGTCTTCCTCCTCTCAGTCCCCCATCTTCTTCTCCCCTCCCAACATCTGACTTCACTGCATCTGCAGACTACGAGAGAGAGAGATAGAGCTTCATGACGTCGGATCCAGACTCAGCTTTAGGACTTTAGATATGGCAACAAAGGATTATCCGGGGATTGGTGGCGAAGACTTGGTGATGAGGACATTCACGTCTCTCTCCCTCTTTTCGTCCGATCCCCTCCGTTCGTCTGTTCCCGTCCTTTTTCGTTTATGTATGTTCGGTCCTGGCGTTTCCCTCCTGGGTATAGCGCCAGACCCGTACACACCTTGCGATGAGCATGATGTATGATTGGTCAGCATTGCCACGTTGATTTGGGCTGGTGTTCTAGCATTCTGCTACGCTGTCATGCACTATAGGGGTGAGTCTCGGTCAGGTCAGTCTCCGTATCTAAGTCTTCCCTGCGCTATTCAGCCCATTATGCACGTATAAGAATGCATGTGGGTGTGTGTGCACGTGACTTGTCAAAAATTCCATTCGCACCGTGTGGTCCATGAGTCTCGATCGTCACGCCGCAGATCCTTGGCTTACATCGTCCATCTGGGGATGTAACAGAAAGGCAGAAATCGGAGGAGAAAGATCGAAGGAGAGAAAGGCGAAAAAAAAACAAAAGATGAGAGAGAGAGAAAGTGGAAAGGAGGAGAGAAAAAGGAGAGAGAGAGGAGAAAGGAGGGGATAAGTGAAGGATGATGATGATAATGATGATGATGATGATGATGATGATGATGATGATGAAGAAGTGAGGGCGCATACCTGGCGCTGACGATGGTCTGCATGGGCGAACCCTTCAAGTACTTCGGACTGCCGCGGATGTCAACGATTGCATTGTCTTTTCGTAAGTTTATAGTAGCTGTGTAGGAGTAGGCCGGACACCGAGCGCTGGGTGTGAGTGTGAAGGAACTGGTCCTTCGTGTTGGGAGGAGAAAGTATGCTCTCCCTGGACATCGGTTCTCAGTGCTACGAACTTCCATTGGTGTATCTGGTGCAATGCTGCTTTCTGGACACCGGTGTGAGTTTTCGGCTATCAATGTGATGATCTGGGATTGTCATCACGTTGTTGATTATTATTATTATTATTATTATTGTTAGTATTATTATTAGTATTATTATAAGTATTATTATTAGTATTATTATTATTATTGATTAGATGCACGGCAGCCTCTTGGTCCGCGAGGCATCGATGAGTTGGGGAACGAGGTTGAAAAGAGGAGACACGTACCAGGGCATTGGTGTTGATGTCATCACTCGCTGGTAGTCAAGTTGTCTGAATGCTCCATGCTGGAGTTGTGAACTAGGCGTAGTCTGTAGAGTAGATAGGGAGTCTGACACCATTCAAGAGGGAGCTACATTGGGTTATGCGGTTGGTGTTGCCTGATTGGGTTGGACAGTGAATCACGATTCTGCTGTATCATTCTCTAATGGAAGGTTACTCGGTTACATTGCGCTATCTGCTCTTGCCTTGACTACTCGGACTTTAGTATAATTTTTTTGCGAGTTAGATTTTTGTGTCCCCATTCAGGGTTCTTGCATTTTTCTTATTATGATTTTTATTATCATTATTATTATTATTATTTATTATTATTATTATTATTATTATTATTATTATTACTATTATTATTATTATTATTTTATTGTTGTTATTATTATCTTATTATTTGCGTGGTTGGGACCACGTGGCATGTGTGTGGTATGGATCGGGGTTGTGAATGTGGCGAGAGACATACCTGGTGCGAGAAGCGTGCGGCATTGTCCGTTGTGTGCTCGTACTTCAGGAAGTTGTTGTTGTCAACATCGGGATTGTAGTAATAGGCTAGATAGGATCTGCCATATGTAGTCTGGGTGTCGAGCGCCTGGTAGGATATCAACATGGGTTCTTCGTCGATGATGAGGTGACTACTTCAGCATTGTCGAGTATGAACTCTTGCTGAACTCTTAATTGGTGGAGCTTGTGACTCAATTCTACTGTTGGTTCAAGGCCACTACTATCTGGCCGTGTGTATATGATGTTGTTTGAAACTGGAGTTCGCTATTGCTCGTCTTCATTGACTTTATTATTGCTATTATTATTATTATTATTATCATTATTATCATTATTATTATTATTTTTGTTATTATTATTATTATTATTATTATTATTATTATTATTATTATTATTATTGTTATTATTGTTATTATTAATTGCAAACAGACTCGTTCTCATTCACACTTAACAAAGCATGCAAAACAGGTAGCGCAACTTATGAATCTTGACAAGTTATTACATGAACGATAAGAGTTTTGAGTCACCAACGTTTCACACTCCTTACGGATGAGCAATCTTTCGAGTGGTAGGCTGGTCGGTCTTTGTACTCCTGGAGTGAACTTCAACTCGTGCCAGCCTCTGCCTCTTGGGGCCTGACTGGTTCCGGTACCATGTCCCAACAGCCTGTTTGCTTTCGTGTGATTGGAACCTCCGGAGTTTCATAAGGTCGCTGTTGCTTGGGGTCTTGAAACCTGACTTTCGATTCTGATTGCATATGGGCTCAACTGTGGACTGTGACTCCTACCTCTGAGACATGGCTCTTACGTATAGAATTGCCCTTTACTCGTGGGAAGCGACTCTTTAATATGGCTTTTGAGAGATGTGGCTTCTGCCCTAGAACATGACTGTTGATAGATACATATTGAAGTGAACTGCTAGGAAAACCCGACTGTGTCTTTTGAGATTGGCAAACTTAGGCATCTCTTGGGCAAGGCTTCTGACCTTGAGACCCGAATCTGGGATCTGAGTCATGGAGACTTCTCATTATTATTATTATTATTATTATTATTATTATTATTATTATTATTATTATTATTAGCGCTATTATTATTAATTAATTATTATTATTATTATAGCAACTTACGAATGAAGAATTGCGTATGTGCGTGTGTGTGTGTGCGTGTGTGTAGTGACAGATGGAAGGACAGATAGATTGACAAACGAACGATGTGATCCACACACATACATACGGAAAACTGTGAGACAAGCACAGTCCACGATAAAACGTTATGACACACACAACACATTATGATATATACAGTCACGCACGCACAAATGCTGCGACACACATTCGCACTAACAGTCATGCCGGTACTCATACACAGTGACATACAGGTACTGTCACAGGTACACACTCGCATGAATGTACGGTGACACGCGCGCACAAACGTCGTGACACAGTTCTCAACCCAGGGCATCATTCCTTCCAGCGGCCTAATCCTTTGTCTTTTCTCTCTCTTACTTTTTTACTTCAGATTTCTCTGTCGTGCACAATCTGGCTGTATACAGTCTCTCGAGTGGCGGGATGTTATTCGGGACCCACCGGTCCCGACACCGTGCCTCTCCATCTTTCGGTGGATGATATCGAAATCGTATTCTTGCAGTGGTACCGCCCAACGTTCAATCATACCCGTATAGTTAGTAAGCCCTTTGAGGGCCAATAGTGGCTCATAGGCGGTGAGGAGGAGGAATTTCTGCCCTTAAAGATACAGATGAAAATGCTGGATTCCCCAAACCACCGCGTACCATTCTCCCTGGGAGCTGAATCATTCCTTCGCTCGTCCGACACGGTACAGGACATGTACTTGATGACGTGTTCGCAACTGTCGTTCCTCTTCTGCGCTAGAATAGCGGAGATCGCCTCGGGCTGCCAATCCGTGATGAGAATGAACAACTTTGCTGGGTCCGGTCGGATCAAAATAGGTGTCGTGGCCAAGACTTCCTTGAGAGTGATAAAGGTTCGTTCGCACTTCGTGTCCCAGCTGAGGGATTAGTCCTTTCATAGCAGGTTCATTAGAGGTCGTGCGATAGCAGCAAATCCCTTGATAAATCGACGGTAATACGACGCCAATCCTAGGAAGGCTCGAACCTGAGTCAGCGACGTGGGAATTAAAGCGTCTCTAACATCCGCGACTTTTCTCGAATCGGGCCTCAAGTCTCCCCGTGTCACCACGTTGCCCAAAAATGAGATTTCTGAAAGGAAGAACTCGCTTTTCTCCAGCGAAATCTTAAATCCGACGTCTCTCAGTGCTCCCAGCGTCCATTCAATGTGCTGTGCATGCCCGTGGTACGATTCCGAGTAGACCAGGATGTCGTCCATGTACACAATTACATAAAAATTAATCATCCCCTGTGTTAACCGAGTCTTGTTGATGAAGTTCTGGAACGTCACGTTCATCGCTCTTTGAAATGTAGCTGGCACGTTGCAGATCCCCATCAGACACCGAACCCACTGCCACGTGTCTTCGAACGAAACGAAAGTTGTCTTAGGCCGGTCTTCCTCCTTAACCAGGATATGGTGAAATCCATGACGAATATCAAATTTGCTAAAGTAATTAGCACATCCAATCGCATCCAGCAAATCATCAATCCGGGGGAGGGGATATACATCTTTGATCGTGATATCATTCAACTTACGATAATCGATGCAGATGCTGACTGACCCATTCTTCTTAGGCACTAATACGACCGGGAACGACCATGGCCCAGTGGCCGGTTTAATCCATCCATTAGCTTCGATTTCCCTAATCCTCTGTAGAGCTGTTTTTCGTTCTGTGAGGGAGTATCGATATTGTTTGCAGTGGATCAGAGGGTGGTTTCGAGTCTGGATTTTGTGTTGAATCACTAATGACAGTCCAATATCGGTGTCGGTTACACTAATCGCTCCCTGATATTCCTTTAGAATGTCCGAGATCAGGTGATGAATTTCGTCGGGTACGTACTGTGGTACGTGCAATTCATACAACTGTCCCAATAGTTGGACAGTGATTATTTTGGTATTAGTCAGTGCAACGCTTGGGGGTGCATAGATGAATGAATTGTCTGACCGCCAGGAGAGCACTGTGACCATCATCTGTGCATCTTCCTCGCAGATTGCCACGTGTTCTTCTGGAGTTACGCTGTCGTAGATATCCTGCCGTTGTACAAGTTTCTCCACGATCTTGATTCTGAGGTCGTTGGGTTCAACTTCAGGACGCCCAGGAAGTTCCAAAGAGTCGGCCTCAGCCCCTAAACGGAGCAATCTTACCTTTTTTCCTGGGGGTAACAGGGAACGAGGTAAGTCCGTGATGTCACAAAAATTCCTCTTGTCGTTGTACTTTGCAAGCAGTGGAGTGGTGCCCTCGTATAAGGTCCGAGGGGGTTCCAAAGAATCGGCCATCCGGGAAATCTGCACAAGAGGTTCGCCCAAAATTAATGCGCATGTTTTCTAGACGTCTCCTTCCATGAGTTTGAACATTTTCGTGGTGGCTTGTCGAATCGGATAGCGGACCCGTTGCTGCACTAACTCCTGAATTACTTACTCGTCCTCGTCGCTACTATCGGTGTCACTCGAGAGGTTTGGTTCCTCTGTCTGGTGATCATTTTTCTCCTCAAGTTTCTTCCAAGCGATCATCCGGAGAGTTCCTTCGGGTATCAGAGGAGTTTTTTGGGTTGCCTCTTCCACCGTTCTGAGAGTCAGTCTCATGGGTATGGTGTACGGTTTTCCTCCCGTATTCTAAAGGACAATCGATCGTCTTTCAAAGTCTAGGTTGGTCCGCAGCGCCGTGAGAACGGGTAGCCCCAAAAGAACGTCATACGTACTAACATCTAATACCACGACGTCTCCCAGGGCATGTACTTTTCCCAATCGCCACGTTGGTCATTTGTCCCACGGTCTTGATTTTTTCTTCATCCGCGGAGACAAGATGATCCTTTTCTGTCAACATGATCAAATTTTTTATCCTTCCCGCTCTTTCTACTAGACTACTACCCTTAACGAGATAGCCAAGATGGCGGCTCCTCAGTCGATGATGGTATTGTATGGAATTACCCAGACCTCGATGTCACATTCAGCCGATTTCCAGGGGATTGCTTTGATCCGCAGGAAATGATCATCCTTTTGTATTAGTCCCAATCGTATAGGTTCCGACGTACTGGCAGGGTTCGGATTTTCCTCTTGGGCAGGGGCTTTTCCTTTCATGTTCGCCGTTCTCGCAAGAGCGAATCGTTTTTTGTTCGCCTTGTAGTGTTGCAACATGCGTTCGTTAGCCTGTTCCAAAATGGACAACAGTTATCCGATCGGGAGGGGAATGCGGTGATCTAGAGGGCGGATGACATTCAGAACATCTATTTCCCCAGTGACGAAGGTGGGTCCTCCGAATTCCATTTCTCGCTGTTCATGGGCGGGTCTAATGGTCCCGATCATTCTCAATCCCGGATATCCTAATATCACGTACTTGTGCAGAGGAATAAGCTCTGCAGCTTCTTCTGTAGTGGCTAACATACTTCCTCCTCCTTCCATTTCTTCCAACATCACTCCTCTTCGTGGCCCATTGGCGATTGGTGCCTCAGCTACTGGGGCGGTCCCAACTCGTGGTTGCGTGGGTCGGTGGGGGTAATCCCAGGCTATATGCCCCGGTTGATGACACGTGTAACAAACGTTCAGATTGCCAGCAACACCTCCGGCTGCGGGGGCAGGGGCCAATCCCTGCTGTATTGGGGCAGCTCATACAGCTATGGGACACATCGATCTCATCATCGATTCTATTCGAGCATTGTGTTCACGCTGCTCCTTCTTGCTTTCCTTAATCAAGTTAACCAGTATTTTGGTTAGTTCTAGTGTAGCACCTGATTCGTTCGACCGTGCAGGGTTCTCCGTCGGTGGTGGGGGCGCAGTCATCACGGGAATAGGCATTCTCGTTGTCGGGACAGAAACCCCTGAGAGGGTTTTTGCCCGAGTTTTTCAAGGTCAGACATTGTCCAACTCTTTTCGTTGAGAAGCATGATGAGATTGACGTTGCCAAAGTTATTCAGACCAACCCTATAACTGAGAGACCTAAATCCTGACGTGTGATGACATCGACGTCCGTTCGATACAGCGGGAGTCGGCGGTACACACTGTCGTCCGCAGTTCTCAACGAGGCCGTAGTGGTGCGCGGTCATGGAAAGATTAGAGCTAGACCTAGTCTACCTAAAATAATGTCGCGCGGCTGCAAAGCCTCGCGATTCAGGGCCTAAGTAGGCTAAAAACAGGGGTGTCCGGTCATGGGAAAACTAAAGTTCGACCTAGTCTACCAAATTAATGACGTGCGGCTTAGCAGCCGCGCGATTAAGAACGTATAAGGCTACTAGGGACCATCTTACGGGGGTTAAAACCACGATGGTGGCCGAGAGACCCAGCAACCTGCGTTGTTAAGGGCTGAAGACCACCGCGGCTGAAGCACGCAGCCGACTGGTGGGGTACAGCTAGTAAGCAGGGCTTGCTAGGCCCCAAGCAGGCAAGGCGGCAGGGTCGTAGGCAGGCAAAGCCTGCTGGGCCGCAGGCAGGCGACCTACTGAGCAGCGAAGCCCTTCATATAGGCGGGTTTTACTATTCTAATGTGGAATAGGAGCTAGCCCAGTAGGTTATCTCGCCAGACTCTCACCCAGCGGGTACCGGGATCGAACCTTACAAGACACTCCTGGGCTACCTCCTTTTGGAGCGAGCCAACCTTTTGGCGCGGCCATTTTCGGTCGTGCGATCGTTGAGATCGCGGGGTTAAAAACAGCCGCGTGGAGATTAGCATGACCCCTACGCAAGGATGACATGCATAAATCGAGAAATGAGTTTTTTATTATTTATTATCATTATTAGAAAAAAAAAAGGAGGGGGGTCTTTTCGAGGTTCGAGCTTGGAATGTGGCTTTTCAGCCACGTGATAATGTGACCGTTGGGATATGCCAACGGGGTAAAAAAAAAAAAAAAAAAACACTAAACCTGAAACTAAAAGCTAGCTCACAAGAAGCGGCATCTGGCGCAGCATGAAGAAACTAGGGCGTTTTCAGCCCCAGTACTCTTGACAGTGCCCGAGGAAACGGGCTGTCGTTTGTACAAGGAGGTAAGTTTCGTTTTTATTTTGTTTGTCTCTCTTCTTAATTTTTTTTTTCTTCTTAGATTTCTACTTTTAGATTTGGTCTAATTTTTTTTGTTTTGTTTTATTATTATTTATTTATTTTGTTGATTCTTTAGATTTCTCTTTTTGTCTTATTTGGTTACGATTTTGCTAGTCACCCATTCGTTTTGACGAACGGGTTGCTGTCGTAGGCAAGGAAAATCGAATGTATATGCCGCCATAAGGCGGCTACATTCAGGTGCAAGGCTTGGGGCCTTGTACTTGAGTTACGAAAGACTCTCTGCACACACCTTGGGTGGTTTCATTCGCGACGAAACGGTCGCGACCGTCGACTGCAGAGAGAGAGAAAGGTCCCCCGCCTTATGGTTGAAGACCAGTCTGCGCCCATTCATTTGAGCAACGGGCTGCAGAACAGCGCCGCACTTGGCGCCATAGGTAGAACAGGTGCAGGCGCGGGGCAAAAGGGGAAAGAAGACCTCTTTGAATGGACTCTAGTTTGCCCCTGCGATACAAAGGGACGTCCGTTCGTTTTGAACCGTGACTTGCCCCTGCACAGGAAAACGAGAAGGGGAGGGAGGGGGGAGGGGGCAAAGTAAAAAAAGGAAAAAAAAAAAGAAAAGAGAGGAGTCGCGAATCTATTCGCGATGCAGGACCAGATACAGCAGTAGAAGCATCTGGATCCTGAGATGACAGCAGACTGTTGAACTCCAACAGTATGCGCTACCTGGCTCTATTCAGCCAGTTGAGGCTGCGTTTGGCCGGGGTTAGCGGCCAGATGCATTACCAGGGCCTGAAACTTGGTTCCCCTAGGGGAATATCAAGTTTCTCAGCCCTTGATCTCGTTTGAGATCAAGGGCCAGGCCTCACTCCGAGTTTTGGCTGGGGGCAAAACAGCTGCCCTCAGCCTCCAACCAGTTATAAAACAAGCCAGCAGCCAGCCAGCCAGCATTCATTTGTGGATGGTGCTGCTAGCATTTCGCTTGGGTGAATGCCGGCTGCTGGAGGAGGAGCTGTTGGTGTAGTGAGAGGGAGTTAAGTGGAAGTCTGGAGGTCTGCAAGTGATGGAGGAGGATTGCTGGAGGTGGCCATAGTTGTGAAACACATCCATAGCCGCCATCTCAGCGAGGTGAGGAGAGGAGAGGCTGCCATAGCCGCCGTGCTGCGGGGTGCCAGCAGGAGGTGTTGTTGTTCACAGCAGGGTTTTTCAGCGAGCGGTGCAGGAAAAACTCTGCTCGTTTTGCACGGCGGCGGCAGGTTTTTTAGCAAGCAGGTCTTCGGCTAGTGGTACAGGGGAGACTTTGCCCATTTGGCACGGCAACGGTGACACTTTTTAGACGGTGACGCGGAAGCGCTGCCGAATTTTTTGTGGCGACATGTGTTTTTTTTTTTGGCAGTGACACGGAAGCGCTGTCGATTTTTTGCGGCGACGACATTGAAGTTTTGGCAGTGGTATGGGAGTGTTGTCCGGTTCTTACGGCGACAACGACAATTTTAGAAGTGTTGTCAAGAGGGGGTATGCTTTTGACGTTGTGTTGTCCGCATATTGTGGCGGCAACGCCTCGACACAGTGGTGGCCAAGTGGTACTGGTCGTGAGTGGTGACAACGCTAAGACACTGAGGGGATTGTGTGTCAGTGGGCGATCCTTGAAGGAGTGGTGTGGATCACTTTTCTGAAAACTTACTGCGGCGAACTTCTCATTTGGAGTGTGGTTTATACGGCTTTCTTGAGTGGGTTGTTTGCTATCTTTGGTTCAACTTCACTCAAGGTCAGTCAGCCTGACTCAATTCTCTTCACACCTGTGTGAACCCACACTTGCTTAACCCTGTTCTTTGAACGTTCATTGAAAAGGTAGAGGAGATGAGTGCATGCGCGTGTGAATGGAAGTTTGACTTGAGAATGGGTTTGCATTGTTTTCTTTTTGAATTTGTTTGTTTGATCTGATGTGCAGGTAGGTAGAATAGTGCCTAAGAGGCTGAAACAGAAAAAAAAAGGGGGAGAGATCCGATCATGTCAACGGGAACAAGGGGATGATGATTGTTTTTTTTTTGTCACTCACTTATATTTATGCTGAAGGGATGGGAAAATAGTAAACGACGAGAAATGAAGCAATCACACAAAGGAGAAGAAGTGAATTGGACATAGATTTTCCCCGAGGTTACCCACTCTTTCCCGAATGACCCTCTTTGTCTATGCCCGTCCATTTGAATGTTTTTCTTCTTTGTGATCTCCATCTCCGTCTAGGTTCGTCCTTGACATTAGGCGGTAAAGGGTTGACCGTCTTCTGTGATAAGTGCATTTCCTTTCCCTAGGAGGCATCTGAGGCGGGGGTTTATTGCCTTAGGGGCCGACCCTATTAACGACTCGAAGTGGACCGCTTAGGCGGGGGGTACCATGCTGTCGTGGTGGAGCCAGCCCGACTTCTGAGATCCGAGGGTTGCTCGGGCGAGGACGAGGGGTATCCCAGACTACCTCCTAGGGGATGGACATGCACTATTCACTAAAGGCGTTAAGTTTTTTGCGGCTCACGTTAAGAAGGACCGCTATAGTTTACCCTTCGAGTGGTCGTCTTAGGAGCCATAGACGAATGGGAAACTGGCACCATAAGAAGCCCAGTTCGTGTTTTCACTAGCTATGGACGGAGTGCGACTATGCACTACCTTCGCGGATAGGTTTGCGCCAGAAGAAGTGCAAGCGTGGGCAATCAGGCTAGTTGACAAAAAGATGTGACTAGAGCATTGCCTTGAATATCTTAATGTCGCAGGCTGGCATTTCATCACTCGTGGAACTGAAAGAGTGATTATTGTCCAGAAGGACAAAGCGACCAACAAAGTTTGAAAGTGGATCCTTGACCTTAATGGGGCATCGAGCGTCCGATTGTTCGAGTTGGTCGTTGACTTGTATAAGTGGTATTCGAATAACTTACAGATGACATTCACACCAAAGATAGAGAGTTAGTGAAGTCATCATTAAAACAGTGGCACCCTAGCTCTGCTTGAGAGTTGGGGCACCCATATTCCTTGCTAGCAGCAGTATGGTGCGGAATGAAAGAACTTGGCAATGCATCTAATCCAGTCGAAAAAGTCGTGACAGTCCAGCCGTCTGGCAGGCAGAGTGAAGATACTTTAGTCAGACGTCATTCAAGTCTTGCATCGTGAATAAGTAATGCTCTTGTCCTTTTGTTGGTAGCTGATGTCCGAAGACCGGTCAACTTATGTCGTCTCATCGTTGGATGAAAGTCAAGTCAATCTTTGTCAAATTGATCGGAACGAGAGGTATGCATGATTGTACTGTATGTAGGACGATTTCATCAGATAAGTCAACTTATGTTGCACCGAGTCTTCATTTGAAAGAATTTTTGTCTGTTTAACTTTTGTTTGTCTTTGAAAAAATGGAATAGGATTGATTGTGACTTTCTTATGCTTGGAATATTATGTCCTAGTCGACCGACATCGGTCTGATTCCTCGGAGATCAGCGCCCAGGGACAGACGACGTTCGGGTCCACTTTGACGTTTAACCATGCGTACCTATGCTACAGCGAACGAGCAAACACCCTCGGTCGGGCTACCTCTGCAATTGCATTATAAAAGCCTTCGCATGTGGGTCGGTAGCTCGGCGGGGATACGCCCCTAAGGGTGGTGACAGCCCCTTAGGGAAGGTAAGTTGTGCCCCGCGAGAACCTATCCTGTTGTAGGGGACCGCGGGATGTACAGCTAGCGCACTCGGTCGGAGTGGCGCAGGGTCGACGCGGGTTACTGTGTCGTCCCCGAGTTGTCTCTAAAAAGTTGAAAGACTAAGTTTCTCCTGCGTGACGAGGTCGGGAGAGCCCTCGCTGGCGCGGGGGCCGGTGCGCTCAACACCGTGATCACACTAGGAGCCGTTCGTTTAGGTGCGATCTGTTCCAAATAGGTGACGTGATAGGACAAAAATCCCGTACTTTCGAACTTGTTCTACAATGTGGCTAACTCGGCCTTGGCCCTAGCCAACTCCGACGAATCCTCTTCCCTGGGGTAATCTTCTCCTTCTAGGAAACTCGCGGCGAACTTTCGTTCCATTTCTTCCGCGGCGGCCATAATCTGTTGCAGCGTATGATTGATGGGCGAGAACTGTTTACGCAGCTTCTTCCTCATCGTCCTATTGCGGAGTCCATCAATAAATAAGTCTCTTCCTACCTGCTCTCCTCGCTCAGTCTTTACGAACATTCGATAGAATCTATTGCGGTATTCTGTAACGGATTCGATAGGTTTTTGCACCTCATCTTTAATCATGAAGAGAACCTGTTCGGGATGGATATAATCAAATCAATTCAAAAAATCTCACTCGAATGTCGGGAGATCAATCCAAACATAGGTACTAAACCAGTGATATGCATCTCCTCCCAATCGGGTGAGGATGTTAATCTGTGCTTCGTCATTATCATACTGTTGCGCTCGGAGTGTGGCCAACCATGCTCCGACAAGATGATGTGCCGGGTCAAAAAGGTTGAGATCGGGTGGGGCCACAGGTGCCCGTGCTCGTGGTGCAGGCGTTCGCTGAGCTTGATTGGGATTTTGTTGATTGGCGTTCATGTTGGTCGCCTGCAGAACACCCGACCTATTTCTTGTGACTATAGGATTGTGTCGCGGAAAGTGGGGGTGGAGTCTCAGGTCGGAACTGAGATCTCCTGTGACAAGTTCCAGGGGTACAGGTGCAAAAAAAAGGGTATACTCAGAGGGGAGGTAGCTGATGTCGTGCAGCATAAGGCAGATGACATGCGTAGTGCATCCCAGGCTAAAATTTTGGGGCAATTTCTTGCTATAGCCGTACCGATAGATTTAAACATTATTGCATTCTCGAACAAAATCCCAACATCATGCCCCTGCCAACAGATTAACATTTAAGGCCAGAAAGAAAAAGGAGTCACCATCACCGTTGATTTCGTTTTCGGCGTCGGTCGTGTGGTTCGCCCAGCTGTCGGCGCAACTCGTAGCAGGCCTCGGATTCGGCTGAGGTGGGTCGTGCGTGGAGGTTGTACGGTCGCTGCTCAACTTCGGTTTGAGCCTGTCGGGTAATTCCCGAAGCTCGGCGCGTCCGGTGATACCGACAACCCTCGCACGGCGGGCTAGGCCAGTAGCGAGCTATGGAATTCCACGGTACCACTGTGAGTTGGTGATACGGGAGCAGGAGATGGAAGGGAGGGAAGCTAGTAGTAATAACGACGAAGCCGGGGGATATGAAATATTGTGTGTTATAAGTGTCCGGGTAGTCGGGGCATCTAGGGTCGCTAGTTATGGCGCAGTGAAAATCCCTTGCGCATAATCGATCGTTTTCTGTTAGGCAAGGGAATTTCGGATTCCTTAAATTTCCCTACCGTCTGAGTTGTTCGCCTTCCCAGTCCTCACGATATTCCGGATCCCTCATATTTTCGTAGTCGGACGCCCATGAAGGAGATCTTGCAGCCATGTTTGTTTAGGAAGTCGCATCCCCCACATCCTTACATGAGGGTGAGGCTGACTTACGTGGGCGAGTGCGTACATGGCGACTTGGCTCTCTCGAGATCGCGAATGTACACAAGCGTGCACGTAAGGAACATCCGATTGGTTCCGTGTGTCGGTCGCATTCAACCATATGAGCAAATATCCTACCAATCACTACATGTCATACATGTGACGCGAAAAGGAGGAAGGAGGAGGAAATCGACAGTTAGGTTTCACACATCCAAAGTGAGCATTTCCAATCAGGCCTGATCACATAGCTCATGTCGGCGGACACTGGTCAAAGACAACACAGGCATCGCAAAACAGATCGAAAAGATCGTTATCAAAAGAGAACCTACATTCATTCCATGCATACGTACCGAGAAAAACAACAAGGAAAATCTCAGACAATGTACAAGAGAAGTTCAAAAGAGAAGAGTCGTTGTCGTACCAAATACCCTTACAAGGGTATTTGGCGTGTTTTCTGCAAGTCACGCAAGTGCGGCCTCGCCCGTCCGACGGCGTGCGTGCGAGAGGAAGTATAGGTCCTTGTTTGGGTGAGCGGCTCACGCGGGGTATTGATGGCGAGGTGCAACCTTGCGAGGCCCGGGTGTGCATGGCATCACGGGCAGAGGGTCGCGCCCTGCATCTAGTTCTATTCGCTATTTATTATTTTTATGATTGTTTAGTTTATTGCCACGCCCGCCTATGCTGATAATCGGCTCTAAGCCGACGCCAGGGCGCGGTGGCCGATACGGCCGTCGAGTGTGGTGGGGTCCGTGGTCGTGGCTTCCCTCGCCTTCTACTTGGAGAGTGTCGATGGCCTGAAGTGCGACCACAAACTGTTTTCGTGACCGCGCCGAAGTTACCCCGTTACAGTATTACGGGGACCTCCGTAGCAGCCGCATCCGTGCTCTAACCTCCAACGAGAGAACATGTGGGGGCTGCACCCACCTGCAGGTGCGACAATTGCTGTAGTCGGTAGGAGATACGGGTCAGGTGCCGGCTGGTAACATCGGGGTCGGGCTTCTACGATGGGGCAGTCACTGCAACTCTCCTCAGGTCCCCTCCCCAATAAGCACCGAGGCAGTCGATGCTCAAGTGCCCCTTGGGAAGGACCGACAACATATTCCTGGGTCGCGGGCGTGGGTCCGGTAGGGCAGCGACAGGCAACAGCGAGCGGAGCAACAGTGTAAGCGGGTGACAGGCAGCAGAAGAAAGGAGAGCGGAGCAGTCAGGAAGCAGGAGGAGAAGAAAGGGGAGTAAAAAGAAGGTGAGTGAACCCGGGCGGGATTTTGCGTCGGGTACATTTGAGAAGTTGAATGGCGAAGCGGAGAGGGAGAGTTAGCTATGGGGATGAGAAAACGAGCGCCTCCTTTGATTCTTAATAGAATCAGGCAAGGGAGGAGGCAATTTCGGGATTCTAGCCACGGGCGAGCACAATAGTTATGTTAATTTTGGGAGTGGATTAGTAGGATAGGAGGTTAGTAGAAAAATGGGTGCGCGGAGATGGCAGAGTGCAGCATATGGTGGTATCGAAAAGGGCAGATCTCGCCTGTTTCTTAACGAAAATGGACGAGTGACACAAGCGGTTATCGGGTAGCTGAAAATTCAAGAATGAAAATTCTGAAGTGAGAGTTTTGGGCAGTCTGGAAATCATGAATGGTTCTGAAGTGGTGAAAGGTCTGAAGACCTTGAAAACCACCTGTTTAGGCAGGCTGCATTCTGAAGTGGTGAAGGGTGTCCTGAAGTGCTCAAGTGAGAGTTTTGGGTAGTCTGGAAATCCTGAATGGTCCTGAAGTGGTGGAAGGTCCGAAGACCATGAAAACCACCCTTCACSACTTGAGGATGCAGCCTGCCTAAACAGACGGTTTTCAAGGTCTTCGGAGCTTTCACCACTTCAGGGCCATTTCGGATTTTCAGACCTGAATGGTCCTGAAGTGGTGATAGGTCCGAAGACCCTGAAAACCACCTGTTTAGGCAGGCTGCATCTTGAAGTGGTGAAGGGTGTCCTGAAGTGGTGATGAAAAATACGACTGTTGTTAACCTTCTCTCGCGAGTGAAGGATCAAAGTTGGCATTCTAGGGGCGGGCCACCCTGTTTATGACCTCAAAGTCAATAAAGAGTTAGTAGAATGAGAGCTAGTAGAGGAAGTTAGTGCGGGAGGTAGCGATGTAGTTTAAGGTGAAGGGCGGAAAAGAGATTGTATACTCTCGTTACTTGATGGATTTAGGTACGGAAAGGTGCTACGTAAGGGTTTGATTATCGAGCGACTGCGATAATAGTGTTAGTTTGGATAGTAGATGAGTAGATCGTGGGTTAGTAGAAGAAAGCATTACGCGAAGAGATGGCGGGAGGGGCTGTGGTAGAAAGAAAATAAGCGATCTCCCGCTCGAAATATAACGAAATCAAGCGAGTGGAGAAGCTCAACTAGGGTTTGGATGTCGGGCGAATCCGACTTTGAAGTTAGCTTTAACAAAGGGTTAGTGGGATAGAAGCTGAAAAGGAAAAGAGTTGCGTGAAGAAAGAGAGGATATGGAAAGGAATGAACCTACCCGGATTTTGGTAAAAGATTCATTCCAATTTTGCTCATTCAAACGGTGGAACGGGTGTGAGGGCGGCTGCGGGGTGAGAAACTTACCTTTTCAACCGGTGCGTTGCTCACTTCGACGACGAGAGTAACCTCTCATTATTCTCTGCACATACGATTGGGTAGCGGTGTATAACTTCTCGTTCTAGTAGAAGGTTCATCCTGATTCTTTTTGTGCGCAGCTGCTGGTGTGTGAAATGAAGCGCGTGAATGAAAACGGACGTACGTGCGAGAGAGAGAGAGAGAGAGAGAGAGAGAGAGAGAGAGAGAGAGAGAGAGAGAAAGAGAGAGAGAGAGAGGAGAAAAAGTGGGTGCGGAGTACGTACCTGTTTGGACGCGACTACGGGGCAAGGAGCCGGCGATCGAGCTACGGTCGCAACTTGTCAGGTGATCGGCGATTGCTTAATGATCAGAACTAATGAGGTCATGAAGGGAAGAGGGGGCAGGTTGTACTACCTGAACGGGCCGATACACACTTACAAGAAGGCGGACGTGCTAAGAGGGCCTGCTGCGAGTGAGTATGGTCAGCGACCGTTTCTCCATGCTAAGAAGGTGTAATCTGCGTTGTGAGTACAAGTGAAGCTGTTTTCAAGGCCTCCTGCAGTATGCACTGTGGGTGGAACCCTGATTATACTATGGGACAATCGGGAGTCTGAGAAACAGTCATTACTGAAAATTGAAGAGCCGACCAGTGGGTTGTTACGGTGAATAGTTGGGTTGTTGCAACGTATGTTGTGCTCCGTCGTGAGTTAACGGTGAGCTCGCTGTGCATCGTGCTGAACTACTGAAAGCATTGTTAGGCATGCGAGGTGTGCAGTATCTGTTGGGTGTTGCGCCTGTACGGCTGATTGCACAACGCTAAGGTCGAACTGCGTTTGGCATTATGCATGGCTACGGGGTTGATTGTTGAGCACGGTTGTTATGTGCGTCGGCAACCTTCCTAGACTGCGCAACAGAGTTGGTCCAGCTAACAAAGGATATCATTGCTGCAAATTGGAGAGTCGCTAGGGAGTCAATATACATCACCAGCATTTTGATATAGTGTGAGGGAGATATGCACTAGTGTTAAGTGACGGTGCCGTTTGAGATCGAGGCAGTGGGACTTCGAGACACGATCCGGCTTGTGAAAGGGGTTATTACCGCAAGTTAGAGGGTCGTGAGAAAGTCAGCAACTGATAATTTGACTTTAGTCTGACCGGGCTGCTGCACGTTTTGGGTACCATTTTGGGCCCTCAGTCGCATGAAGGTAACGAGGCCCTCTCCTGGGAGTTGAGTCAGTCCCTCTCCTATATCTTGAGAGTCTGAAACCCCTCATTCTGTTCTTTTTAATCTCAGTCTAATCATGTTCAGAGAGGAAGGCAGCAGGCGGGATTGCAACCCGTAGGACCGCAGCAAGACTCTGTGGGGAGTCTGCCCACCGATTGCGAGAGCTCTGCCGGAACTCAGAAGGAGTTCTGGAGACAGGGAATTGAAAGGTAACCATTGCTTCCCTCCTATTAACCAGTTATAGCCCATATTTATATTCTTTATTGTGTTTTGACTGAGTATGTTGCATGTATCCCTACTTTGACTTTCAGTTTGATTTCAGAAAATAAACCAGACATTAAACTAAATGAATGATTGTGCAAGTTCAGTTTCAGTTTCTTTTGTTTGATTGAAAGCAGAGTGTGGGATTGCATCTCGGAGGAAGGTTGTATTGCATGAGTTTGAATGGGTCAACCAAAGGCTGGAAGAGTCTCCATAACATTGGAGGGTTCAGTGCTATGTTTATTTCTGAATGCCTAAAGGACCGGACAGGCTCCCATAAGTTTGGGTGGTCTGATTGCTTTGACTTGCGAGGGCTGACTATGACTGACTTTTCAGGGACCAAGCATGTTCCATAAGTTTGGGCGGCTTGGTCGCCTTGTCTACTTTGGGTTTCTTTCAGTTTTTTTCTGCTTTGGCTTTAAGAGAATGAACCAGGTTGAGGACCATATATGTTCCATAAGTTTGGGTGGCCTTGGTCCAACGTCACTCACTTGCTGGAACCAGAAGACTATAATTTCACTATACTTTACTACTATTTTATCTATGAATAGGCTAGTCAAACAGGTTTCCATAAGTTTGGGTGGTCTGACTATAGCTTATCACCAACTAAAGAGAGTACCGATTAAGAATAAACTTGTAGTACAAAGGGGCAGACTGAATCTTGAGCTAAAGATGATCGGTTCAGTTATATGCTACCTCAAAAGACTAAGTGAAGACAATTATATAAAGTTGGGATATTTAAACAGTTCAGGGCGACTAGTGTGGCCTAGTCATATGCTCAAAGAAGAGAAAACTTGTTGTGCCCTGTGTTTGTGTATATTCTATGGCTGAGCTAAGCAGGTTCTCATAAGTTTGGGTGGTCTAGCTTTATGCCTTATGTAAGTTGGGTATAAAGGGATAAATCATTGAAAGATTATGAACTGACTGTTGTTTGATAATGTTGACTTGGGGATGGTGAGAGTACTTACCTTTGTGGTTTGGCTTGCGTGTGGCTGAGTGAGACTACTACTTAGCTTGAGTTTCAGTTTGATCGGCAGTTGTTTTAGATGCTCGCCACATGCTAGAGCTATAGAAGTTGGTTTCAATTCCTTTATTTTCTGAGCTAAGTTTATTTTTACTTAGGTCAATTTCTGCATTTTCGGTGTCAATTTCTGCATTTTCGGGGATCTTTTATTATACTTGGCTTGTATAAATCTTGGTTAGCTACTTTCATTAGGGGAAGGGCTGTCGATTTTTTTACAAAACCTAGTCAAATTTTTTCTTTTCAAAGTTTAATTCGTCAGACTTTTATAAATGACTTAGTAAAAATATGGAGAGTCTCATTTTCTAAAGGGAGTGTTGCCCAAATATTTTTCTAATTCAGGGAGTTGGACAAAATTGGACCTTGAGAAGTTAAGATTCTGAACGTAGCTTTGTATAAATTTTGGTAAGCTACTTTCTCTAAGGGAAGCGCTGCCGAAATTTATGCAAATCTAAGAAGTTAGTCAAACCTTAACTTTTCAAGGTTCAACTTGTCTGATTTGTATATATATGGCTTAGCAAAAATTTGGGAAGTCTCCTTTTCTAAAGGGAGTGCTGCCCAAATTTTTGCTAATTCAGTGAGAACAAAATTTGACTTTGAAAGGTTGAAGATTATTTTTGTTTTCATATTTAGGCTGATATAAATTCTGGAAAGTCACTTTTCCTATGGGAAGCGCTGCCGAAATTTTCGTAGTTTAGGGGAGATAGGCTATATTTTGACAGGTGGCGACTCTGGGGATCCACTCTGTATGGGAGAGATTCTGCCATAGATCTACCTTTCCTTGGGCACTGGCTTAGAGATAGACCTAGGATTGGTTATCAAGATAGTCTTGAGTGAGGACGTGTCATGAGGATTTTATCTCCAGACATTGATGATTTAGCTTGGGCATTGACCTGTCGTATGATACAGGTCTTCTTCGGACATTCGATCCAGGATTTGGACTAGTTTCAACTTGATCCAATAAGGATCATCTTCTGTTATCACTGATAACAGGTCGGTTGGTTGATCGCCGACTCGTCGGCTCATGACACAACTTTGCTTACACCTGTACCTCAACTTGATTGCTTTAGCCCTGAGATTTGATATGTTTCTTTGAGGGTTTTTATTAGACTTCTTTTAAATGGTCATTATAAAGCACTTATGATATTTATGGAAAGTTTAACTATGACAAGGACTTGAGTGTGTGAGACGTGGTGTGAATTACATGGAACAATAAAGTTGACCACATTGGTGTATGGCAATGTGGCTATTGTGTGTGCCTGTTTTATGCAGGTTAGTATTTTGGAGCTTGGTATACGAGTCTTACTTTGGAGGCAGTGACAATGATAACCATGTGTGGCACGAAATGCATACCTGATGGGTTTATGTTTCCCCTTCTTTTATTTTATCTCAAGTTCTGATTTGATATGTGAGTATTGGGGGTTTACTTATTCACTGATTGATTTTGCTTATTAATTTTTATAGTTGGATGTTGTAGTCTGTGGCAGCCGTCAAAGTCAAAACCCCTTAACATTTTTCTTGACCCTGGATGATAGATCTGGTCTCCAGGGCCATAAGAGACGATTGTCACCACAGGTATGAACCTGTGTACCACCCACTCTCCGCAGGGTGCAGACGAAGGTGTAGTTTTCAACCGCACTTGGCGGTTGTCCAGCGTCGAGAGATCAATCCCTCAAGGCAGGTGTCAACCGACACTTGAGTGTCGAATGCGACCCTCGAGATTAACGAGGACTGCATGAGTATGGGTACGAAATAGTACGCCATCATTGCGACTGCTTGCATATGCTTGCATTTCTAGTTGATATGAGAAGGTCCTGCGTCCGCGCAGTTTTATACTAAGTCTCGCATGCGACGCCTATCAGATTTCTGCATCAGAAAGTTATAGGACAACTACTAAGGGACTAGGAGTGTTGTCGCGTTGTTTGTTCAGTGTCGTTCTGTATATATGCATATTTACGTACGTGTGCGTGTGTGTTTATTTTTTTTTAATGTTCTTTATATGGTGTGCGCGTGGCGTGTGGGATGCGTCATTGTCGACCGACAACGAGTCGCGCTTGGGACCTTAGCCCCCCGAAATGCCGGTTCGTGTGCGGGTTCTATAGAGATGTAATACCGCGCGTACCCCCTATGCTATAGCGAATGAGAAACGCCCTCGGCTAGTCCACCTCTGCGATTGCAGCTGATCATCTTTTGTATTGTGGACTAGTAGCTTGGCGGGGATACCACCGAAGGGAGGTGACAGTTCCCGTAAGGTGGAGGTAAGTCGTGCCTCGCATAGGCCCTATCCTGTCGTAGGGGCTCGCGAGAGATATGACTGGCGTACTCGGCCGGAGCGGTTTGCGGAAGCTCCATATGCATTTACGACGAGGATTAAAACCAACTCCTGCGTGACGTGGTCGGGAGGGTCCCGCGCTGCCTTGTGCGGTGCCGGACCGATGAGCTCGCCGGGTATGAGAATGTGAGAAATAGACAAAATGAGAAGTTTCTCTGGGTTTTTACGGTTCATCGTTTGATGGTATTGGATGGTTTAAATAGTAAAAATTTATCCTTGAATTCAGACTGAATTATGGTATGATAGGTACTGTGTCCCTAGATCCTTCGATGGTATCGGTTGGCGATAAGTTGAGTCACCTAAGGGATTGTATAGATGTAACTACGGATAAAAGTTTGAGAAGTAGTGGTCATTTAGCTAACGGTTTGGCTAACCTGAAGAGAGGCTTATGTTTTAAGAATGTATAGTATATAAATATATATATTTATCTTTATGAAAATTTTTATCTTGTTGTTGCCATATATGTGTCTTTCTGTATTTTGTTTGATATTTGATTAATGACGTATGTATGGATTGCCTTTCAAAGAGGACATAGACTTTGCATGAAACCCACATCTGGCATGGGACTAGAGGTGAATGGGGTGACTCACTCATGGGGAAGGTGTTTCTTTCTCAAGGGAGTAAGTCAGCGTGTATAGTTGTCCTCAGTGGAATTGCATTCTCGAATTGTTACTCCCTTGTTAAGGCTTAAGGAAGCAGTTATCAGTCTCAAGAATGATAGTGAGACTCGCGCCGAATAATGTTTCTGGTCCATTAGTGGGGTTTTATTACCTTTCCTATGATAGGAGAGTAACTACATTATCTATTGAGAGAGGAGGAAGGAGGTTTGTTACCTTGCTGAAATTGTGATGGCCAAGTGAAACAACTACTGCTTAGTGAGAGCGGTTCTGGAGTAGCGACCTAGGTTCGTCTCCCGTTAAGCAGGGCCACCATATTTGTGAGGGTGCGGATTTCACTGTTCGTTGCCTTGATAGGTTTGAATGGGGTTGTCCATCTGACCATGATAGGGTCGGTGGGGTGCAAGCGCTGGAATCAGAGAGGGCTGCAGTGAGGCTTGATCTTTAGAACGGGGCTCACGAGTCAAGATGTTATCTTGTGAGGATTACACCACCCCTCTGTAATATATGCTTCGGTTAAGAGTTGAAGGGGTAACAATTGTACCATGTTATTTACTCATTGCTAGTCTTATTTTTGTCTTATAGAATATGGAATACGTTGTTGAGACTTATCCTGTTATATGACTGGCAGTTGAGTTGGTGACATATTATTGTTTATAAAGCATATTGTACCCTTCAACTACAACCCTTGCAAATAATTTGTGTTGATCATACCGGGAATTGTTATCAATATATGTTTTTTATTATGGGTTGTACTATATATTGGACTCTTGTTTGGAGTATCTGCTTATGTGACGTATATATCTCATATCCTTCCTTGATAAGTAGAAGTGATGTTTGGTTAATGTCTGGATTATGTTTTCAAATGAATATTTGTGATTTATTCTAAGGGGGTATTTGCTGAAAATCTCTCTTCGGTATCGCTGTCTTTCTGAATAGATTCTTATGTGCGCCTTCATTATGAGAACAGGGTAATTTTAGTAGTATATATTATGCATTAGATTTAGTTATATGACTTCCTTCGAGCCTTGACCCTAACACTGCTCGTTGTTGTCCAACAGGTGATGGGGTAGAGGGAGCTCGAGATTGAAGGATCTCAAGGGAAGATTGGGGTCGAGGAGTTCGCCTCTCTGTTAGGTCTGCGAGACTGGGAGCGAGACAACCTACCCAAGGTTTAGATCGACTTCTTCAAAAGCTATCATGTTTCTGACTTCCTTGACAAGTTTGGGCAGATAGCGTCTCACTGCGAATGGAATAAGGAGCAGATGCTAAAGGAGGTTATGAAGTATATCCATGTAAGCCTAAAGGAGGAAGTCAATAGGTTGGTTAGAAGAGCGTGGTCATTATGGAGGAAGTTTTATACTGACATGTGGAATAAATACCGACTAGGCGAGGAACAACTGACCAAGGACGATCTTGAGAAGATAGATCGATACAGTTATGTTTCAGTAAGGCACTTCTTGATGGAGAATGAGCACGCATCCCGCAAGGTCTAGGCGTTTTGTGAACACGACAAGTGTTTTGTCTTCCTTATGAACTTTACGGATGTCGAGCAGTGAGATCTGATCCGTGGGACAGAAGGAAGGCTCGTATGAGACAAAATACGAGAGAACTTTGTGCAGGGGGATTTTGACTAGTGCCTTTGTCATACTCTGCGGTAAGCAAGGAAAAGAAAGGAGTTACAAGATTGTGGTAAAACAGGCTTGATGAAGGCACAAAGGAAGTTGTGGCAGGTGTCAAAGGGACTACGAAAGGCGAGTCCCAGGAGAAGGTTAAAAAGTCTAAGCGAAATCATAAGTGGGGTGAAGAGAACAGGGCGACGGTCTACATTGGTAAAGCATGGGAAGTTGAAGTCAGGTACACTATGCCTCATACCTGTGAGATATGGTCCCGCCTATTACTACATCCGGTCCTCAGAAGGAACGTACCCGATGGAGTACATTGTCATCTGAAAATAGGATGGATAGTAGGATGAAGAGAATGTGGGACCGGCAGACAAAGATAGTATGTGCTTGTTGTGGAAAGACTGATCACACCCCTCGCAGATGTAAGGTGACGGAGAAAGGGGTTAAACGGTAAGACCGTTGTACTTTAGGCAAGGGTTTGGCTCCTCCTGAAGCCAACACGATTTTACTTGTCTCCTCCATAGTAAGAAAGCGATAGAATGGTGTCAGCAGTCTTGAACGACTTATAAACAAACACTCGGAAAGCTATGACAATGTGGGAGACTCGATTGCTAGACTAATAGGTGATTATCGGACTATTTTGCTTTTAAGCCAAGCCTTCAAAGTTCTATGAAACGTAGACTTCATCTCATATATACTTCTGATTTCAAGTGGCATTACTTTTGGGAATTGTGCGTACATCCTGGATTTGACTATCCGCTCTCTAAGTTGGCTTCAGTTTTGTTGGATGCAAGTGGAGGTCTTGTAAGGCTCGATTGTCCGTACGCTGACGTTCTTTCATCTCCGCGAGAACGTTTGGGATCAACTTGTGTATATTAGTCTTTTATAGGGTATGTTATACAAGGTCATTTATTTTGATGGAAACCTGGATTTGTGGTGGTTTGAGGCTTGTGAAGGCTTGAAACTCGGGATAATCTGATTTTCTTCCAAGGACCATCTTGATATGGGTTTTGATTTCCCTGGGTTGCAAAATCGTTCATGTTCTGGTTGTCATTGGCATGCTCACCATGGTGGATTTGTGGGTTTTCCAGTATTTGTTTTATTTAACATATGAGAAGGGAAGTCTTAACTGTGTGTAATGAAAGAGTGACAAAAGGGTCAATGAAGAGTGTTTGAACCAGGGAGGGTTCAATGAAGTGAGGAAAGCGTGATTATCAGTAGAGGATTTATGGGAGATTTAAAGAATCCAGAAAATCATATTGAGAGAGGAGGTTATGCCCGAGGTCGGCCTAAACGGTTGATGGTCTAATTGGGACCCATCTCTGAGTGAAAGATATTTTAAAAATTATATGGAATGTTTATCCTTGAGTGAGAAGGATAGCTGAAAGATTTTTTGGTTGAGAGATTTGCCTTCCTGACATGTATATAACGACCACTCTGCCCTAGACTCATAACTGTCAGCGAGGGGTTCGCAGCAGGGAAACCTGTCATGTATACGGGACCCTCACTTGACCCTTGGTTATGGACTGCGAGTGGTTTAGTCTGCGTAAGAGGGTAGGGGTTATACTGTCATGTATACAGCAATGCCACCCTACCCAAGGTTCATAGCTGCTAGTAAGAGAGACTCACGGCAGGGAAACCTATCACGTATATGGGACCCTCACTTGGCCCTTGGTTGTGAACTGCGAGTGGCTAGCCTGCGACAGTATTTCTCGTGATTGAGAAAAAACAAGGGAAAATGGTTGATTATGGTGAGATTTTGGGAAGTATAAACTTTGAATTTTATTTGGAAGAAAATTATGAGGGTTTGCTCACTAAGCAAAACTTATGGATGCGATTGGTAAAAGGTTTGTTGAAAGTGAAGAACCTTACTCAAGAAGGTAGGATTTATGAGCAAAAGGGGTGGTTTTCTTTTATTTTGAAGACTGAATGAATACCCCTACCCGTCCGTTTGATGAATGGCTAAGATGAGTGACTTCCGCTTGATAATAATAACTTGTGGGATTGGGCTTAACGGTGCCCTACTCATAAGGTACATTTGTGACATATGTGATGAGGTCAATCAGTCTAATCATTTGGTTCACTGAAATATTGAAGTGTCCGGCTAATCCCCACAGTGGGGTGTTCCTTTGGGGAAGAGCTTGAAAATGAGTGTATAGATCGGTTGAATTTGAGTAATTGATGTGTAAAAGGAAAAAGAACTAAATGAATATTGAGATCCTGAAATTTGACTCACCACTAGGTTTGAGTTTTAGCTAGTGGAAGGATGATCATGGTGCCCGGCGCGATAAGATATCGTTCAAAGAGACCGGAAGTGGTGTAGTCTTGAGTTTGGTCTTGGATGACTTCCTGTCCGGGATTATAGCTGATGAAAAGTGGCTTTATCCACTTTGTTGGATTAGAGGTTGAAGCATGTCTTTGCTTAGCCGATTATTCGGCTATTGTGGATTTCTATTTTTTTTATCAGGAATTAAATGAAACTTTTGACCGCTGACTTTTGTTCATATTGTTTTGAGAAATCGAGGCTTGAAGAGGACACAACTAAGTGACCGTTTTACTCGAGTTAAAGACTGAAGAAATTATCATGTACTTCTTCTGAGGACTATATTTGGACGGTATTCGCCATGACTGTCTGTTGCGACGGGGGCGTCGCGTAATAAGGTCCGGGCAGGCTGTCGTACCAAATACCCTTACAAGGGTATTTGGCGTGTTTTCTGCAAGTGACGCAAGTGCGGCCTCGCCCGTCCGACCGCGTGCGCGCGAGAGGAAGTATAGGTCCTTGTTTGGGTGAGCGGTTCCCGTGGGGTATTAATGGCGAGGTGCAACCTTGTACGGCCCGGGTGTGCGCGGCATCACGGGCAGAGGGTCGCGCCCTGCATCTAGTTCTATTCGCTATTTATTCTTTTTATGATTGTTTAGTTTATTGCCACGCCCGCCTATGCTGATAATCGGCTCCAAGGCCGACGCCAGGGCGCGGTGGCCGATACGGCCGTCGAGTGTGGTGGGGTCCGTGGTCGTGGCTTCCCTCGCCTTCTACTTGGAGAGCGTCGGTGGACCACGAACTGTTTTCATGACCGAGCCGAAGTTACCCCATTACAGTATTACGGGGACCTCGGTAGCAACCACATCTGTGCTCTAGCCTCCAATGAGAGAACATGTGGCGGTTGCACCCACCAGCAGCTGCGATAACTGTTGTAGTCGGTGGAGGTGCAATAACTGTTGTAGCCGATGGAAGATACAGCCAGGTGCCGGCTGGTAGCATCGGGGTTAGGCTCCTACGATGGGGCAGTCACTGCACCTCTCCTTAGGTCCCCTTCCCCTATGAGCACCGAGGCAGTTGTTGGTCAAGTGCCCCTCGGGAAGGACCGACAGCATATCCCTGGGTCGTGATGTCGGCCCGAATACCCTTACAAGGGTATTTGGGAACATTTTTGCAGCTTACAAGAGGTACGTTCCTTGACGGCATGAGGGAGCGTGCCTCATTGTTGTGCGATCACAACCAATTCTCAGAGATTGGGAGTGACACACGCCTTTGAGTTGATTAGGGAATGTGTGGGCGTGCACCTAGTGGGCACGCATTAGTAAGATAATGTTGATTAGAGTAAATAGTGGGTCACTCGGGCAGTGCAAACAAGAACTAGACTAGAATCTTGAATAAACGTTGCGTGAGCTGCAACCCCGGACACGCTGACAAAGTCGCAACCAGCACAGAGTTTAATCATTGAGGTTACAGTTAGAGAAAGTTTTGGTTGACTCACGGGAGAATGGCGTTTCGGGGTCATACCGTGCGAAGTTACGCAGGCACTAGGTTGACCGTGCGCCACCAATAGTAAAGGTCGTCGCCAAAGCCAAGTAAGGATGGCGCGAACTAAAGAAAAGGCCGGGTTTCGGCGTAGAGATGGTAAAAGGGCGGCCTTTCCGAGAAAAAAACAGCGGGGGGAAGCCCCAGCCTGTTGGCCGTAGCGTTGCAAGACTGCATGCACGGCAGGCCGAGTGAAAGTCTGCCTCTAGGCAAGCGGAAGCGCGCCTGCAGGACCGTGGGTTTAGACAGCAGCACGAGAAGCAGCCTTTGTGCACCTTGGCAGACCCAGATCTGCTGCAGTTGCTCTTCATATAGTAAATTGCGCCTGCTCCAACCAGACTTGGGCTTAACCCTATTGGTTACGGCACCGAACTACCATCATGCGGATCCCGGGATCGAGACCAGCAGTCGGTAGCTGAGGAGCGAAGGAGCGCAGGAGAGCCGAGGGGTTAAGGGTCCCGCGGGACTATCCCTTTTGGTTTTGTCGGGGAGTCCGGCAGCGGGCCAACGAGGCAGGACCAAGTACCGACGGTTCCCCTCCCCCTACTCTGTTTTCTCCTAATTTTTTTAAAATTCTTTTTTATTTTTTTTTATTTTTCTTATTTATTATTTAAGTCCCATTACGGGAGGTGGTCCGGTACCAGTCTCAGAATCGGCCGTGAACCAGCGAGCCTTGCTCACTGGATACACCCGTGAACTGTGGAGAGGCACACCTGTGTTCGGACCCGGACGAGGGAACTCAGTGAGTAAAACCAAATATGTCTGAATGGCCAAGGGCCCGATCAGCTCAGAGGTGAGGTCTCGAGGCCGATATTCGGCTGGTCCTTTGGGACATCTGTTAAAATTGGAACGATACAGAGAAGATTAGCATGGCCCCTGCGCAAGGATGACACGTATAAAACGAGAAGAGCCCGGCTTCCCTTTTTTGTTCACTGCAACTTTGCCATAGCAACGTCGTCTGACTAATTTTGTCGAGGGCCTCACACTACGAGTGAAGTCGTTGGCGCCATCGAGAAGGAAGGCAGTCAGGGAGATAACGGAGACGAAGTAGAGGAGGGAGGAGGAGCACGGTAGCACTCGTCTCACAGAAATGGAAGGGATCAACGATCGGGCTATGGAGCCAGGTTGCTGCAGTACACCTTGCGAGTCTGGACGAAGGTTCACTCGGAGTTTTGAGGTGTATCTTCCCATGCTGGCGGAAGGGTCCAATCGATTTTGTACATTTTGCCGATAGTACGAGACAAGGTGCAGGGTCGGAGGCTATCCACGAAGGGGACCGTCAAATGTACCAGGGCTATCGTAGGGAGTGCCAAATTGAAGGCAGGAGATTGCCTCTCCCCACAATCTCAAGGAGGGTTCATTCCCATTTCTGTACATTGGCAAATGGAGGAGCGAGGTCACTTCTGGATTTTGACCCCGTGCCGCTAGTAGTCATCATGGACTAACTGTGCTTACCGTCGGGGTTTAGTCAAAGGGCACAACTTCTGGGTGCGCGCCCGTGTAGTCAATGAGATTGCGTCGCTCCTCATCGTCCCTGCGCCTGCCATCGTCGTAAAGTCGGTCCGGTTCTTCATGCTGATGGCGTTTGGCCTCCGCAGACCGTGCTCCCGATCGCGACCGTGTGGTCCACCTTGCTACTTGCCAGCAGCATCGTCGTCGAGGTCATTCCCCGACTTAGGATCTTTGAACCGTGACCGCGAATGGACCTAGCCACGTAAACGGCCAAGCGCGTTTGTATGCCAGGAAGCGTAAGGAGAGGAAAAAAAAGGGGGGGGAGAAAGGAGGGATAGCTTACCTCCTAGAAGTTGGCCATGCGGGAGCGAGAGCGGCATGAGGGCATTCAGTCGTGAACCAGCGTGAGGTGCATCCTTGCTTTGTGCTTCTGAAAAACGTGGACAGCAGGCGCGCGTGTCACTTAGAGAGGATAGGAAGTTAGAAAGAAGAAGAAAGTGACACAGAAGAAGAGGGGAAATCCGAGATTGGAGACCACGAGGAGGAGGAAATGTATTTGGAAGAAGTATCGAGGAGAGAGAAAATAAAAATAATAATAAAGTGTATTTTTCCACCCTTTTGGCGAAAGGTTCATTCTCATTCTGTGCTTTTGGTGAAGTAGCGAGGCTGAGTCGCTTCGTCATTGTCGAAGCTCGTCGTCTAAGCGGGCGATTGGGATGAGAGAGAGAGAGAGAGAGAGAGAGAGAGAGAGAGAGAGAGAGAGAGAGAGAGAGAGAGAGAGAGAGAGAGAGAGAGAGAGAGAGAGAGA